>JAUMHM010012241.1:0-17486 GCA_032362435.1 Melikaiella ostensackeni
GAAATGTAAAAGACCAATCCTTGTCGACGGAACTAACGTTTGTTATCCTCAATTCATCCGGACTTAAATCAGGCACAGAGGATTTATTTTTCGCGTGACCCAGCACACACACTATTCGAATGTCCCACTCTCGTGGAATCAACTTATGCCCGCAGGCTCAATGCGCCCCTAAGTGTGCTTTTTTACCATCTTTGTCGTGTTCTGCACTGTTAATCACGACCCTGCCCTGCCGAACGCTCTGAGGGAGATAGAGTTAATTGTTGAGAACGAGGAGTGTTGGAACGACAGAAAATACAAGCTCTCGATCATAGTCTGTATTGAACACACGAGACCTCACATCGCTCTCTGTGACTTCGAGAAACGAACGATCTTTGTCATTGAATTCTCGGCTCTGGCCAACAGCGGCATCACATTCGAGGAGAGGGAAAAGGAGGAGCGGCATCGAGACATTGTAAGGGAGCTGCGGCGAATGTTCCGAGAATGTTCGATTCAAATGCTCGTCTTTGCGATCGGGGCTATCGGAGGTGCTAAGCCATCACTGGTTTGTAACCTCGAAGCCATTCCCGCATACCAGATACATGCCGAGGCTCTAGCGAGGTGGATGCAAAGAGCTGTCGATCTTGGGTCGCTTCGTGTACTCAAGACTCACGATGGTTTCGCAGGCCCCTCATTGTGAGTCCGTCGTAATTTGTGGCCACACATCTCACGGTTGTGAGGCATGGCCATAGGTGTAATTTACCGTGGTTCTACTGAGAGCTAGTGTCATTTTCCTGGATAGCAGCTAATATCATTGAAAATATTTCATATGTATTTAAAAGAATGCCGTCACGTCCGTTATCGTGTTTTTATAATAGAGAGAGAGAGAGAGAGAGAGAGAGAGAGAGAGAGAGAGAGAGAGAGAGAGGCGAAGAGAGAGGGGTGTGAGGAGAGAGAGAGAGATTGATGTTTTGATTGTCTTGATTGTGTTTGTGTACCGCTATGCTGTTATACAATTGGATGCCGTTATACATTAAGTTTTTTTGGCCCTGTGCTCTTTCTCTAAACTTTATCTATAGATTTCTCTAACCTTTTGTTTCATGGTTGTGTTTGTCTCCTACTTGTTTTATTTTATCACAAATTTACTACGGTAACATGTTACTCTCAGCTTTGCATATAAAAGTACAGACATTTAAAGGTATTCTTTGCCTCACTGACATCAAACATAGACCATCTAGAATGTCATGCACAGCCGTATTTCTATCACAGTTGAATATTGCTTTATTGCCCGATTTTGACATTTTTGCAATTCATGTAATTCCGCTTCATTCGCATTAAAAACTATTGTTGAAAAGTATTCGAAATAATGTGCTTTTACGCTTTTATATATTAATGTTCCTGTGTTTCGTGATATAGAATACGGCAGCCTTTTTGAAAAATAAATTTTCTTGCTCACTTTCTTCACTACATCATATATATTTTCATCCATCTTTAGTTTATCATCAATAACACCAGCTAAAAATTTCAGAATGTAAACGCTTTCAATATTCGCTCCTTCAATTTCTAATTGTACATCAATAATTTTTATATCTTTACAAACATCACTAATTACCATACCCTTCCCTTTTTGTACATTAATTTTCATCTGGTTACATTTTGGCCAATTCTGAAAGCGGTTCAAATCTTCCTTCAACATTCTTTCAGGTTCCAAAACACTTTCAGCCTCATAAAACATCATATTGTCGTCCGCAAAAAGTTTCAGTATACAGTTTTCAACCACCCCAACAATATTACGAGCTCGTATTCATGTGTATATTATTCATTAATGGTCCTAGCACAAATCCTCGCGGCACTCAATTATTAACATTAGCACTGGATAATTTCATATTGGTCCATTTTGTATGGTGTTTTCTATTACACCAGTATTCTCCAAACCATTTAATGACTGTTACTTTCAAACCATGAGGTCTTAATTTTTCTATTAATAATTCTCTGTTTAGAATCTCAAACGCTCCTTCAAGATCCAGAAATACCACCATTATCACCCTCCCTCGACTAATTTTTTCTTTCCAAGTAGTCAATATATCCCGCAATATCGTTTCACCTTTGTGAATCTTTCTAAATCCAGACTGGTATTGCGTGATAAAATTAATTTTCTGAAAATAGCTTTTAATTCTATCTTTTACTACCAATTTCAAAACTTTTTTTATGTAGGTAACATACTGATTGGCCGAAACTCATCTCCCCTGTTTGTATTTATTACTTTCGGAATGGGTGTAATGATAGATTCTTTCCAGTTTGCTGGGAGCTCGCCTGCTTTTAAAGACTGACTGATAATAGTTACATATTCATTTCCTAAAACCTTCAAGCTTTTCATCAAAATTGACGTATTTATATCATTCACACCACCCTTTTTATCTTTCATTTCTCCCACAATATTATTCAATTCTAATATATCTATTGGTTGGTATTCAGTTAACTTATTATCTGTGAATTCAAAACGGTAATTTGTACCTTTCCTATAAAAATTTATTGAATCATTACTTCTTGTGCACTATTACGAGCTTGTCTTCCCATTCACTAATTCCTTAATAAATTTTAACATTTCTCCTTGATTTTTTCTATCTTCTAATATATTGTTTCCATTATATTCTTTTTTGCTTTTCCTGAAAAGCGAAATGATTCGTTCCTTTGCTTTCGATAGTTTTCCCAATCCTCTACTAATCCTGAGTTGAGAGCCACCATATATAGTTTATCCCTTTTTTCAATTTTCTCTTTTAAAATATTTCTGGAGAATTATTTCTTTTCTATTCTATGCGTTTTGATATTCTTCGTTTTGCAAAGTGCACACTAATCATGAGCCTTAGTCATAGATTCCACAAATAATTTAGAATTTATATTCAATTTCTGGTCATCTGTTATTTTAAAAATATTATTACTTCTTATTGTATACAGTTCTTATATGAATAGATCTCCATATTTTTTTTATATTCAAGGAATTATTACTATTTACTGTTATTTGGACAAGGGAATGGACATTAACCTTTGGTGTAAGTAACACCTCTACCACCTCTCTGGATCCAGACAAAACTACTACCAGCCGTCTAGCTGGCCAATCGGCTATCCAACGCTGAATAGACGAATTCATACCTGCTACTTGCTCACCTTCGTCTACTGGGCGCAGAACTCAGCCAGCCAGCTTAGCGACCGGCTAGTAGTCTATTGAGCTAGAGCGTTTCAGCCCAATAGACTACTATGCATTTCATGATATATTTCAAGGATGTACACTAGTCATCTCATTGTTAAAACTGATTTATAAAATCGATAAAAACATTCCCATTGTTATTTGTAACTGATTTTGTAAGAGAATTGAAAGCAGAGGCCCAAGCTCTCACACCTGCGGAACTCCTGAGCCAATGATACCGCACTCAGATCTTTCCTGTCCCAATCCCATTACAGACTCTTGGCGAGCAAAGAGATACGATGATAACCACTTAAGCATACGTGCCAGAAACTCATAGTTCTTTTTTTCAGTTTAGACAAGATAAGAGTATGAGGGACCATATCAAAGGCTCTGGTAAAATCGAAAAGAACCATAATTGTAACCATTGTATTATCGATTCCCAAACAAACGTCAGTCATGGCACTAAGCTATAATATCTGCGTACTAATCCACGTCTCTAGCCAGATTGACATGAATTTAGGATATTTTCTTTTTCCACGTAGTCTGTTATCTGACGACTTATTCATCAGACGATTATTTTCAATACCTTATAGAGATAACAGAGGATAGCCGCATGCATATAGTCACTAGCACTTTAAGGTGCCTTTACTTTATTTACGGGTCATATATGAAACTCTTTCCACTCTTGAAAAAAGACAGAAGTCTATAGCGAATTGTTAAAGAGATTAAGTGAGTATGAAAAAATAATCGGCAAAGCTTTAATGATATATCTAATTGATTGATCATCCACCCCTTTCGCCTCAGTTTTAACACTCTGCAGGCTCTCAATCAGTGTAAGGGAAGAAGTGTCTTCGAAACGGAAATGATCCATCATCCAATTCGAAATTAAGGAGATTAGATACTCAGACTATTGAGACACTACATGAAGAATCACCACAAATGGAAAGAAAGTATTTATTTCTTCAACCGTACACACCAGTGGTAATTCCTCATACTTGAGTCCGACCAAACCTTATGCCTTACAAAAATGAGACCATTCACTTATCATACGTACTGATAAGAGAGTTGCTTAGCCTTATTCCTAGCTAAACGAAGTAAATTGCACATTACAGTTGAAAGGTATTCATTAATGTATAGTCAAGTCTTTCCGAAGTCTGATCGAACCTTACTTACCACCAGAGACTTCTCCTTCAAGCTAGCTATCATTTTAGTTCTTGGTTTGGTTGTTGAGTATCTAACCAGAATACTGCGTGGTCTTTCCATAGGATAAGCATTAGCCGATTCCGTTGAGGTCGACGTTGAAGCCTGTACTGCATCTGATGCCAAGCCTCTTGTTGTGGATGATGCAGTTGATGCCGATGTTGGAGAGTGATTTGTGCTTTCAGAGATTCATTCTCTCTATTAAGAATAGAAATCTGAGAATTTAATTCTGTATGCGAATCGTACATACTATGGAGCTTAGTGTTATTATCATCCAGTTTACGCTGTATTTCAGGAAGACATTTGAGTTTTTCCCTAATGTCATTGATATCGGTACTCACTGCGTCATTGTCTCCTTTGATTGACTGAATACTACTATTCCAAGCACCAAGACCAGACAATAGTTTTTCAAACTTATCTTCAGAAAGGATGCTGCTCTCCGTGATGCCACTGGCATTTTTATCTGAATCCACTTCAAGTTTGGATTCACGGGCACTGGTAGTATCATTCTTTTTCATCTTTGACGAATCTTTTTTTACCTTATTAACTCCTATATGTGTTTTGCTTGAAGGTACTTAATACATTTCTTACAGTACGTACAATTTCAGTAAAATCAGATATTTATATTCATTTGCAGTCGAAAAGAATTCAGCTTATATTTTGTGGGTGATTAGCATCCAAAGCTATGAGCATACAATATTCAACATTACGATATTAAGCTGATTGTTCGCGCTGCATTACCCACTTTTTCCTACCGACTTGTTCTTGTTGTTTAATCCTTGATTGGAATAAGTGCTCTTGAGTCATTTACTGATCTCCCATCCTGGATCTGAAAAGCTTGACTCGTTTGGGAATGAGTTCTGTATTATTTTGGATTTCTTAGAAAAAAGTCAAGAACAGTCCAGGGTAGTATATTCTTGAACATTTCAGGATATTCCGAGAACTTCCAGAATACGGCAGAGCATTCAACAATACTTTAGATTATTGCAGTATATATTTAAAGAATTATAATTAATTGTCTGGATGTGTCTAAGAAAATTTTCAACTTTTAACGACCTTACCATACTACTAAAAACGAAAGAATGTAATGATATGAACTGTACTCTTACGCGCTGCTTCTTTCAGACTAAGCAGCATGGGAATTCCAGGATAAGAATTTATACTGATGAAAGATTATTTACTGGGCCGAAAAAATTTAATTATTCCTGATACGCAAGCATGGTTTACGTGTCTATTCGTACTTGTGTTTCATATCCTAAGTAGACGTTTTCGCGACAGTACGTGGAGGAGAGTTGGGGGACAATACAGTTTCGAGCACTTTTAAATCCTAGTAGTTAAACATTCCTGAGACTGTACTGCTCCAGACTTGGTGCATGCACATTCGCATTCGTTCTTTGCGCATTGTTGTACTGCGTAGTAATCGAAGCTTTTGACTTTAATCAAAGTCTCAATATTAAGAGGTAAAAAGACAAGTTTGTCTTCTTGGTACACGATATACTATTATTTTAAGAATCATTAGTAATTATTTTATTTCATTTTTAAATCATTGACATTAATAGAAAGTGCAATAGTATTTGAAATTTTTTTTCATATTTTTTGATAGAAAGGAAATTAAGATTTCGTCATGCAAATAATTAACCCAGAGATGTCTCTTGCTCTCAGTAAGTTAGAATTTTAGTCACTGAAATCATTTTACTGGAATTAACGCTCATTCCTCAGCTGAAAGTATCATTCCAGTCCAGTTGGATCTTGTACTTCAAACGTTAACTCTTTTGAAATGAGAACTCACTCTAAATGAAATTGACACATTTCACTCTGCCTAAAAATGAAGCTTCACTTTAGTTAGATAGTATCACTTTTCAAGCAGACTGTGAGTGAAATTTCACGCCGAGAAACTCGGAGAATAAAGACAAAAGAGAAGCCACATTCATGGAGGTTGAGGAACGGGATGGAATTCATTTTAATCAGCAATCGGATTCCTTAATTTTTGAAGTGTCCGGATACGGACATATGGTCCGGCAAGTGTCCAATTCGGAGCGGGACCCTTAGGAATTTAAAGGTTGAAGTTCAGATTAGGGCCCTTAAAAGTTCAAAAAGGTTTAAGAATAAGGTAGGAATTTTAGGGTCCGATCAGAACCCAAGCTTTTGAAGAACCCTTTAAAGCAGGGTCTGAGCTAAAATGTTCCAATCCATGGCATGCAGCGATTATACCCATAAGTTTTTAAAATTTTACTCCCTACCGGATACATCATGATTTTAATAGGATTGAAGTCCGGACCTAGACCCATTAGAATTTAAAAGTTCTGGTTTCAGGTTCGAACCAGAACCTTAAGAATTTTAAAAGGTTTCGTTCAGGACCTTTTGATAAAAAAAATTTGTGGGGTCTGGTCCGGAATCGAACTCTTAAGAATTGAAATGTTTCTGGTCCGAATTCAGATCCTCAGGTGTTCTAAAGTTTGAGGTCCACCTTCTTAAGAATGTTTCAAGAATTGAAAGTTTATGGTCCGGACCTTCTAGTAAACTAATTTTAAGGGTCCGGTCTGGACCTAAATCCTTAAGGAAGGAATTCTTTAAACTCGGGTCCAAGCTAGAAAGTTCTGATCTCTGTTATTAAACTGTTTGAACAACGCGTGAATACAAATTCTTATCAATCAAATTTTCATTTTGATTGAATCCACAGGGAAAATCAAATTTATTTCAAATGATACCGCTTCCAATCAGATTCTAATTTGAAGTCACTTCAGATGATTTCATTATCAATTCGCGATCATTCCAAATGATTATGTTGTCAATTGAGAACTAGTCTGAACGAATCCACATTATTTTAGTCAAATATTAATTCTATGTGAATTCCGCAATGAACTTAAATTCGTTACGAATGATTCTGCTGTCATTCAGATGAAATTCAGATTCTTTCTGCATCATCCTGTGTCATCCATTCATTCCGATTAGATATGCAGGCATAATCAAATGCATGTGCCGAATGATTCGGCTCCCAATATGAAGTCACTCCAGACGATTCTGATGTTAATCCACAGATATTCGAAACGATTCTGTTGTCAATCCACAGTCATTCCTAATGATTTCACATCACTCTGGATCAAAGTTTTGTACAGTCTGATCTGGAATCTTTCAAAAGTCTTCCGGAACATTTCCCCTGTAATTCCGAAGCCAAGCCGAATGATTCAGTTTCAATAAAAATACAAGCGTCGGATTCAAACGGAGACTGACTAATTAGATTTGATGTATTAATTTATATTTCGTTGGAATCCGAAAATTTTACTAGGGCAGGAGCTTATTAATGTAAACATTTTTAATAAGCTTTTTAGGACGCGGTTTCCTCCTCAGGGTCTTATAAAATTAGAAATGTGCAGAAAACCCGAAACCTGAAGCTCGATCAGGATAGACCGTGTTAAGCTAGAGCGATCTATTTAGGTTAGAGCTTTTCCAAAATCCTTAAAGCTTTGGGGTAACCAAATAGTATCTGATTTTTTATTTTTCTGGATAATTTTGTTCTCTTTAAATAGAAAATACCGTTACCGTAATTCTACTTGTGTCATTATATGCTTTTTGACCGGGAATTAATGAATTTTTTTCCAAACTGTTAAGCAGTCAAAAAATTCAGGCTAGGCGGAAGTTTCAAGAAACCGAAATTGCCCGAGATCCCAAAAATGTTCCAAAACTTGAAAACTTTCGAGAACCCGAAACTGTTTGAGAACCAGAAAACTTTCAAGAAGGCCCGAATCTGGCCTAAAGTTTCGGATATTTTGCGCACACCCCAATAGATTTTTCTACAACACGTTTCACTATTCGAAGCTCCAATTGCGCTCTCCGCCTTTAATGTTTAATTAAAGATTAATCAATGCAAAGTTTCACAACCCATCACGAGAACCAGTTGTTTGCACTACTTACATACTTCTCTTGATATGTACACTATAGTGTATTCTTCCACTAAACTTGTACTCGGAACGAGTAGCGGTACGTGAGGGCATGTGTACTATTCCATCGTACCTATTCGCGTCAATCGCTTGAGTACGCATCTAAAGAGACAAACATCTCCCTGGCACCCATCGCCAACCCCCAATTCCGCTCAACATCAGTCTTGGACCTCCACCTAGTAGTCCTGCCGATTTGAGTAGGTATAGGGTAGGTATAGGGTAGGTACAGGGTAGCTGTACTCTGCGCGTTCGTCGCGGCGCCGTTTACTCGTCTTTCCGTCAGTACACGGTCCGACGTCGGTCGAGACCCTCGTGTATACGTGGCTTGTTATCAGCACGACGAGTTCGCGATACTTCGCGCCTCTCATGAAAGAACAAAATTTGCAACAAAAAAATTGTCACAAAAAAAAATTCATTCCTCCCGAATTTTGTTTCCAGGGAAAAAGAATCACGAGTAACTTATCATATCCTCGTACAAGAGAAACTTTGTTTGAGTAGACAACTTTTTAATGGGATAGCCTTCATATAATGGTATAGTTTAGCGTAAATAAAGTGACAAGTAGACACACGAGTGATTGGCATTCACTTGAGTGAAAATCTGCCCCATCATCTTTTATTTAGAAAAAAATTAGTCTCCTGTGCCGATACTAGCAGCTAGTGTATACTGGTCCGGTGGTAGAATCGGAATTTGAACTTACACTTTCGTGGTGTTTGCTGAAGATTCTGCTTGTGTTGGAATGTTATTCGTCCCTATGTTGCGGGAGTGATAAATCTATCTTGTTAAAAAGTATCCGGAAAATCTCGAAGGGATAAGTCCTCGGAGTGCAATCATGTGGGTGGATTTTCCTGCAAATTTTACAGGTTCAACACAGGCAAAAGTCATTCTTTGAAAAGCTACCGAGCACGTGGTGAATAAAAAAGTGTGCTAGTAGACGCGAGCAGGCGAAACGTGGTTTTGTTTGGGAAATAGTGCGTAATCCTGCAAACATAGATATAGTTTTTTTTTTACTCAAGTGAGATTGCGTGTTATCTGATACAGCTACTTCATCTTGTATGAATTGTGCATTTAGTGTTGTGGTTCTTCGAATAACATTCATATATAATGTTAATGTTTCATGAATAAATAATTAATCGACTAGGAGTAACTGTTCAAAACTAGGAGGAATCTTTGCGTCAACGAGGATTTCGCGAATTTTTCACCGGAGATAAATGTGTATCAACTGGCATCCGAAAATTTAAGAGAGCTAGTTCCACAGGTCGCATGGCAATCGGATAAGAGGAATACTTTGATGGGAAGTTTATTGGATTTCAGATTCAGTGGAAATATATATTCACGCGAGCCGTTAAAATCTCTGAAATTGTGGTTTGGAATTGTAGAAGTGCCAAGAAATGATAACATCCAAATAAATTTTTCCTTACTGAAAGAAAAGATGGGGCTAATTATGCCCACTTTCGGAAGTGAGAATACAGAAAGCTACAACTAGGAAACATAAATGGAAAAAGGATTATTAAATTTATAATTAAATGAGTTTCCGGATTTGTAATTATATATTAACTTCAGAAAAAGACTTACAAGCTATACCAAAAGTGTGCTTGATGCCAAAGCATAAGCCTTAAACCTGAATTAGGATCTTCTTTCTTAAATGTCACAACAATAAGGGAAAAAAGTACACATCTATAATTAAAAAAAAGAACGAAAAATTAGAGTTAATTGATTATAAGTGTTTCAACTAGAAAGTGAAAGAAGATAATCACCAACCGTCGGTAATATTTATGAAAACTCTTGTACCTAATTTTCTTCCGGAGAGAAGCAACATCCAGCGATCAATTATTGATATCGGGATTTTTTGTGCCGAGAAATTTATGTGTCAAGTGCTGTTTTAAATAAGAATTTTAGTTTCCATTTAAAATAGATTATCGTACCATATGAAAGTTTATAAGAGTCGTTAGCAAAGCAGAACTCCCGCGAAAAAGAATAAAAGTAAAAATGTGGTGTCTAATGTTTCTATTGGGACTAACCAAGGTGGCTGCTTATGTCGTTACTGCTACCACTTCTAAAGTCAGCGAAATACCAGGTAAAAAGTTCTGAATGCTTTGATAATGTTATGGTATTGTCTGGGTGAACATGCCACTCTTCTGAAATTAAAAGAGCTGAAAATCTCTAAATCGAAAGGCGAAAAATCTCCACTTCTGAATATTACATTGTTTCTTTCTTAACTGATTTCTTCTGTTGACTGTAACTTTAAAATTGCAAATCAATTTGATTCAATTTGTTGGTATTTTTTGCGTTTAGTTTTGTAACTTAGTAGTGATGTCTGCATCGTTAAAATGTTGAGGAAGAATGGTAGCTTTTTGTTTCAAATGAAACGCACCTTATTTAATCAAAACTAATCTAACTATTATTATATTAGATAATTTCTCTGTGTTTTTAAATCATTAAAAAGAAGTTTCATATAATATTTTCAGCTCGAGAACGTGCGTGATGAATATAACTGGATGGCAAACTCAGTTTAAACTATGCGGAAATAATTATTATTGTTTTTTTATAAATACCTATCGAGTATTTTTCATACATTGACCTACGATTAGAACAAAATTGGGGATGTCGATCTTCTCTGAATTCAAAGGTGAAATTTTTCTCCATAACTGAGGTTGAGCCAAATACCTTCGTTGGAAAACGAAGCAACTATGCTTTCGTCATCGCATATCATTCTGAGTTGTCCTATACACAATTATTTTTGAATATGTCAGGCATCCTGACATCGAGTTGAGACTGACCTTTTTAGCGTTTGAGTGAATTTGTTAACTGTTATGTCCACATAATCAATTGAATATATATATGTATATATATATATATATATTTATATAATTTCAATAAATTGGAAGGAAATTCGAGATTATTAAATCAAAATTTGATAATAAATAGATATGGGTTTCCGCATGAAAAGGAACCTTATGATCGGCAGGGACCATCTGGAACAGTAGTACCTTCGGTACAAGTCAGTTCAAAAATAAAAAATGAGGTATAAACTCTTGTTTTCTAGTTAAACATGTTTTTTTTCTCCAGTAATCTTTTCCAAAAGTGTAAACATGGAAAAGAGGTTTGGGTGAATAAAAAAAAATAATTAGTTTTGGATGTCCGAAAATAAAAATTTATGTCTACGATATTTTAGTGTTTTCTCTTTTTTAGTCTTCACATCACGTCAATTTGAGTTTCATTACATAGTTTAATTATTTGTGGAACTCCTGTTATGCTCCGTCTTCATTAGAAGGACTTGCGTGAGCTTCAAGAATAAATAATGTCGGAGAAACTTAAAAAAGTACGTTTGGGGATATATCTTTTTACAGTTTGAAACATTGAAAATTGTGATTCATTTTAAGTTTTCGAATCACATCAACCTACAAATTGAAAATTTTTTGTTTTTCGTATTAATAAAGTTTCACTTTCCTTGAATAATTGGATAATAAATGTTGGTAACGGTAATTAAAATTATGTATCAAATATTTTTAATTCGAAACACATTCTTTTTTGATGCAAAGTAACAAATTTCTCTGAGATTAAATAAAGATCGCAATATTGTTTTAATGCTAATCACAATAAAACTAACGAAAGAAACACGTCTTTAGAGTCCGCATTTGTGTAGTTAAATTTTCAAACCCTAATAGTTATTAAAAAGTACTGAGACGTGTACATAAATTTTTACATTAGTGTTATTTTTTGACGATAAGAATACAAAACGCCAATGTTTTCTAAACGTACCGTCTCTCTCCTATATGCAAAAATATATTTAAAAGCATGTATAGAACATACAATATAATATCTAAGTGCACCATGGTAGCTGATAATTGAAATTTGTTACAAAAAACTCCAACTTCAATAGTAATTTTTGAGGCCAAAAAATGTACTCATACTTTCTTTTTATTTTTTTATATTCGGTAGGCATTCTTCTACAACCCAGAAAAAGATTTATCCCCATATGTCATTTTTATCAAAAGTTCTACGATTTTGAAACAAAATTCTACAAAAGTGCCCACTGTGGACTGCTGTATCATTTCCAATCTTTCGTGCTCCTATTATGGATATTTACTACAGTAAAACATATGTGTGTTTCCATGGTGCTGAGTCCATTATCAAACAATGAGTTTGATATTTTTTTAACCGGAAACATTTTCAAGTTAATAAGTTTGTTAAGGCCTTTTCCGCTTTTTTATGTTATTTATTTCGATGGTAGAAATAATAGTACCGACATGTTTCGACTCATTTCTAAGTCTTTTTCAGGGCTCAAGCAATATCTATTTAAATAAAAATTATCTTAGATAGTAGGCCAAAAAAAATATTATTACATTAGTACGTTTTTTGTTCATCTTATAATAATATGTGCAAGTTAGCGTCTTAGATAACATCTTGATTATATTATTGAATTGGAGCATAATGAAGATTTATTAGGTATGAGAGAGACATAGTATTCAAAAGTAATTTTCTGCAAAATATCGAAGTAGTATGATATAAATATATCATATTTTTATAAGAATATTGTTCCCAATTATCGCTTGGAATATTATCAGTAGTGCAATATGTAAACGCTGGAAAAGAATGAAACCACAAACTTCTTTATGTAATGCAAATTTTGATAAGGTTTTAAAATTATGTCTGGAACCATCCTTCAAATCTACTAAATTTCCAATTATTTTCTGTTTCCGTTATATATACAGGTATGATACACTAATTTGTCCTCCAAAAAGTAAAGTTAACGAAATTTGAAATGAATTTAACTCTGTTGATGCTAAACTAAAATCTACCATAGAACTTGCAGTATATTATAAAATAAATTTCTTAGATATGAATTTAACAATTGAAAATAGTAAAGCTATAACTAATTGATTTCCTGAACCAATTTGGTCAGGAAGATTTTCAAACCAATTACTCTTGTCACACAATCTATCACAAAATTGGTGTTACCTACAGTCTAGTCGTTAGACCTGTAAAGTTAGCTGACGTTAGAGAACATAAAGACAACTTGGAACTTGTAAAAACAATTTAACTAAAAAACGGTTGTCCATATGATTTTTCAGAAAAGAATATCCTTGAACGCTATAAATTGTTAATGCTACAAAAAATATAAAATAATCAATTACAGAAACTAGAACTAAAACCTAAAAAAAATGATGGTTTAACCCACATCTGAAGTTTCGATGTATACGTCTCTAGAATTTAAAATAAATGCAATCTACAACTAGTTTTCTTCATCAGCAATAACATCCAAAAAACTTTAAAGAGCACGAAAGATCCATCGGAAAAAAAATAAACTAATACAGTCATAGCTAGATGTGCCTACGTCTATTCACACAACTTCGATCCTGATAAATTTTTTTTTAAGAATCTTGAATCGGCGCCTAATTTAGACAAAATATTAATCCTTGAAATGATACAAATATAAATAGGTAGTAACTCTAGTAAATATAAAACAGACATCCAAGGTCAAAATAGTATGTATAATAACTTCATTGCGCAAGTCCACCTACCATGAAATTTCTTATAAATTTAGTCAGTTTAAGGTATTATGGTCAAGGGGCGCATTTTTCTATAGATTTTTATGAAAAAAATCATACAAATTCTAGAAAGCAAACGAAGAATATTTGCTCAAACAAATTTTTTTTTACTGCACAGTTTTTTCTTAAAAAATTCGTAAAGTTTACATTGAGTATATGGTAAGGAGTGGTTTTGATTTAATTGCACAACTTTCAATCTGTGGATCTACATGAAATTTTTTTAACCTGTAGAATAAGCTTCAATTAATAAGTAGCATTTTTGAACACAAAATTTTACAGCACAGTAACTATGAAAAATTGATTAACAGAAGTGTTGTTCTATCAAATGCGCACACATGGCAAAGGTGTAAATTCTAGTAACTCGATGTGTGCGCACTGCGTGCATTACGGGATCGCGAGCGGACATACTGACACTGACTTTCACTGAATTAGGTTAGGTCTCTAGGAATATTTCCTAGAAACTTTGATCGAAACTTTCTCTCTCGGACAAAAAGAGATAGAACGCACTACAGCTTGGTCACAATTCACAAAATTGGGGATATCTTGAACTTAGCAGCTAACGCTTTGGTTTGCGCCGAAGTTCAGCGTGATCATAATACCTTGAACTTAGTCGGCTCCTACACATATAAAATCACACATACGTATCAGCTGAGCATCACCAAAATCGACAGTCATATCTAGCTCATCACAACTACCTGATTGCTGACTTCTTCGCTTCTTTCAAATTTAACCTGATTTTTATTTTTTAAACAAAAGTATTTCTTTTGAGTATTAAAACAGCCCAAAAATAAATTTTTGTATGAAAATGTAATATAATTATATTAATTTACTAGGATATTATGCAGAAAATTACTTTTGAAGATTATGTCTCTCTCATAAATAATAAATCTCGATTATGCGAAATCTTTGCGAATAAGGGTCCGTGATTTTGAAACGATTTGTAGATTTTCGTACTCTCGACGAGAAATTTGAATACCTCCTTGAACATATTCAAAATCATAATTTTCTCTCTACTAATTTCAATATTTTGTATTTTTTCTCTGATAAAAAAAACTAGAGTTCGGGAATGCGAGTAATATCAATGTTCGATAAGGCGAGAATACGGTGTTCAATACTTACCTTATTTATATGATTCTATATGATGAGCCTTCTCCGATATTTTCTTGCACATTACAACATAATAAATACGTACAAATACAACTCTGTCATTTGATATAATATAATAATGAATTACATAATTATTATCATTCATGTCAAGGCAAGTGATCAATTCAAAAATTAATTAAACTTTCAAAATTATTATCAACTCTTGAAATATCAAAATAAATACTTTAAGTAAATGTTCAACAGTAAGAGTTCACAGCAACATTCTTTTATCATTTGCACACTTTTCCTGCCCGGATTCCATATTCATTCCGAAAAGGAATGAATTAGTCATCCGAATGACAATTATGCAATGCAATTGTATTCCTCAAGCATTCGGTCCTGTTAACAAACAAAAAATTTGAAAAATCGCACTTGCATTTTTTATTCAAATTTCAAATTCCCGCCAAGGGGCCAAAGGTGGCAGCATGCAGTTGCGGCTTTACCGACAAAGTAAATTAGCAGCTTTTGCGATCGAGCATCTAGCTGTCATACCCAGAGGTAATTTCTCCGGTGTATTTGTGCCCCCGCGTGTTTTCATATTTAATATTTATAGGTATTGTTCGCGATTTTGGCCAGGGATCCAGTTTTCACGTGCTAAATAGGAAATGCGGTGAAAATAATGAATGCTCCTTCCCGCGAGTGCATTCATAGTGCCGCTGCTATCTCCGAAAAATCATTTACAAATAAGCTTGTTGGTGGGAAGTTTGCTTCCACGTGACAGCATGATCGGTCCCTCCCCACTTCACCTCATAAGCACATTTTTCCAGTCTGGCTTTTTACCAAATATTTTCTTTTTTTTTCGAACAACCATATACTAGGCCCAACTTTTGCAAAAGCGAACTCCCTTCAGGGCTGCAGAAAAGTTTGCAGAGTGCCTTTTTAAAACCTAGATCTTTAGAGTGAAATGCTTAGTGGTAATTTGAGCGACCCCACAGTTTTCGACATTTTTTGTGCCGCGCTCCAATAGTCTTAAAGTTGGAATGTTTTGTAAACAATTCTAATTATCGACTACCATGTGCGCTTAGATATTACATTTTATGTCATATACTCGTACATGCTTTTAGATAGATTTTTGCATATAAGAGAGAGAGGCGGTACGTTTAAGACACATTGGCATTTCGAATTTTTATCGTCAAGAGCAAACTCTTATGTCAAAATTAATGAACACGCCTCAGTACTGTAGCATTTGATGATCTTGTTTATTTATTGCAAATAGGACATTTCGTCCTTATGTGTATATAAAAAGCAAAATAATCTAACCCTAGAATCGGTCCAAAACATATACCGGCGCGTAATATGGTATGTCTTGGACGCGAGGTAAGTCCGTTAGGGACGCTGGAAAAAGAAGCATAGAAAAAGAAAATTCTCAATAGCTATTAAGGTTTTAGAATTCAAATACATATAAAGGGGCTCTAATATCGTATTTCTGTCGTTGATTGTGATTAATATTGGAAAAATATTAAAAAGTATGTTTAGTACTTTGTTATTTGACATGCAAAAATAATTTTCTTTATATTGATAATATTTAATACATAATTAGAATTACCATTAGAGGAATTTAATATCAATTTATTGAAGGAAATTCGTGAATCATTTCAATTATACGAAAAACAAAAATTTTTCAACTTTGAGGATAATTCATTTCAAAAAATTAGAATGAATCACCATTTTCAGTGTTTGAAAATATGAATAAATTAATCTAGTCGCAAATCTCACAGACCGTTATTGGAAATATGTGGTAAATTAATTTACCCCTGGGCAAAGTATGAAAACCGATAACACTGTGAACGTTATATATTTTTTTATATTTAACTTCATTCTAATTTTTTTAACAAAACTATTCTTTGTAAGTATTATTACAGCAAAAAATGCATTTTTTTGAATATAATATATTTATATTGTTCTACTTGCATATTTTCAGAAAATTACTTTTGAAGATTAGGTCTCTCTCATATTTAATAAATCTCGATTATGCACCAATTGAATAATATAGTCAAGATGTTATCTAAGAAGCTAACTAGGATATATTATTTATGAGTAAGACAAACACAATGCATATTTATGTAATAATATTTATTTGAGACTGCTCACTAAGAAAATAGATATTTAAACACATATTGCTTCAACATTGACAAAGACTTAGTACTAAGCCGAAACATGTCGGTATGCATCGAAATAATTAACATCATTGAGATAATCATCCATCGAAAGAAACATAAAACATCCACTGGAATAATTAACATCAAAGGCCGGAAAAGACCTCAACTAACAATAATTTTATCATCCGAAAAACTTTAAATCATGGTCTAGTCAATATGCAGCTTGAGGTTACAAAAGGTCTGGTCAAGACCAAACTTAGCAATTAATTTAATTTTGGTGTCCTAATGAAAATCCAAGAAAGATCCCACAAATCAAGCTCCTGATAATGCCGCCATCTTGGAAAATGGCGGTCGAAATCTGTCTTTTTTAGGAATATCTCGTTTCCACTGCAT
>JAUMHM010012249.1:0-17486 GCA_032362435.1 Melikaiella ostensackeni
AGAATAAAGCCAATTTTTCATTCAAAATATCGTTTTTTCATTGTCAGGCCGAAGACTTTTCAGCCCATGTAGTATTTGTTTAAATCTCCTAAGTGGAAAATAACTAATATATTTATCAGTGTTTGACACGTTACCAATCAAAAGTAGCGCAATAACATTACCGTTACTTCCCAAAAATATGTTACGCGTTACCGTTACCGTTGCTTTTTAGAAGAATTAACGCGTTACCGTTACCGGAAAAAAGTAACGCGTTATGTTGACGTTACTTTTCTTATTACATTTTTAATACATCATTTTAAATTATCACAAGCTTTAAACAGTTTATATTTCTACTAAAATAAATAGGTGAATTATGTAAAAATTAACTAAAATTTCCTGTAAATGTTTTACCTTGAGAAGAAATTGGCAAATTGTAATTCTCCTTGTACGCCATTTTAGTATTTTTTATAATTTTTCAAGCTTTTTCAAGGGATTTAGAAACGTGCAAATTGCACTACAATATTTCAAAACAATCTGTAAATTGTTTTTAGTTCACACTATAATTAATTGGAAACCACAAAAGAAATATTTTTCAAAATAAGAATGGATTTTGCTATGCCATATGGCAACCCTACCCTTAAGTCATGATATTATTGAAATATACATGTTTCAATGACACCTTTTTTAGTTAACATGACTTTACATATCAAAGAGACATTTTTCAAAATGAAATGACATCGTTCAAACAGCTACTACAGAAAAGTGATTTCAATAGGATTTTAACATATGTACTTATTAATTCTTACAATTCAACACAAGATACAATTCTAAACCCATTTGCAAACCTATTGGTACAGATGATTTTGAAAATCTTATGCCTACTATAATAATCAATACCTATACTAATTCTATTATACTTGCAAATTGAATATCATGAATTGTATTCTCTATTTGTATAATGATACAATTTTTAAAAAACTTTAATTTTTTTGTTTAATTTCTAATTTAATTTTTTTTCTAACTAATTTGTTATTTTCTCAATTGCCTAAGGCATAGTGATCCAGCATACACAATATTCTATAACAGCGCTAAGTAATGATAGAAATTGTCATACAATAAGAAACACAATGTTTAGCTTATGGTTGATGAAAGTTTGATTTGTTTTTTTAGATAGCAGATGGCTTAAAATTATTAATTAAATTACTTTTAAAAAATTGTAAATTTGACAAAAGTGAAGTATTTTATATCAGATATCATTCCTAGTTTGGTACTTATCAATTAACGTATTTTTTCATTTACGTTACATTGTTTTCAAAAATTTTTTATGATGTTTTTTTATATCTGCAATTCTGCTCGTAGAAGACCAGAAAAAAATTAACATACTCTTGAGTACGTGGTTGTGTATGTGGCTGCAATGAAAATTCATTTCACCTAAGACGTAATACAGAATACCATATTGTTATATAACAAATTCATAAATTTTTAAATTATATTAGACACAAATAGACTGATGACGAATCATTTTGAAGCTTATTTTATTCTCTACTTATTTTAATAATTTTACTGAACTCTTTGTACCTAGATGCGAAGGTTTACTTTTAGATATAAGCACGTATACTTTTACCTAGACTTTTTCCTATATACGTTTACGACTTTATTCTAACTTTTAATTTCATAAATTATAATCACCATTAGCATAATCAAACAAGAAACAGTAAACAATTAAAGTGTTTTCTGTATTCAAATAAATTATTATCGTCAACTGACGAAGTGCTATAAAATATGGACAACTGAAAATGTTTTTACTTTCTGTAAAAGAAACTGAGGAAGTCGAATTGAAAAAGCGGTTCCTTTTTAGTTCGATGTAGGATTGTTTCTAAAGTGAGATCTAACGCTTCCAATGCTTGAATCTTAAATTTTATGTAATTCTATTGTTTATACGTCAATACAATATTTCAATAATCCTACCTATTATTTTTAATTCAATGCTTTTTTAAAATAAAAGTTGAGTAAACATTTAGGACAAAGATATTGATGAACTTATTCCTTTTCTTGATATATATTGTGTGATTTTCCGCGGTTCCACTGAGAGCCAGTGTCATTTTCCTAGAGGGTAGTCGCTCACAGGGGGTCAAACAACCACCGCAAGGTCTCCCTGGGAGAGGCTGCCATCCAGGAAAATGACACTATCTCCCAGAAGAACCCAGTAGAATATATATAAAATTCATTTATTTATTACATTTTTACACATTGTGTATGTTGAATCACTATACCTTAGGCAATCGAGAAAATGCAAAATTAATAGTAGTTTAGTATATATAGTACCATATAGTTAGCCGTATAGTAGCACATAGTTTAGAATATTTATGTAACCAAATCGCGAAAATATGCTAACTACATTAAATCAAACTGCATTGTTGAATGAGTTTTGCAATCAATTAATAATTTGAACGATGAATTTGGGATTTCTTGTATTTTGTTCGATAATGGCATCATGTTTTGAAGTGAATAAAAAAGTATAATGTTATCAATCGTGCATCGTTTTATTTCATCAACTGTTTTTATTCACATACTTCACACATTACTTTCAACGAAACAGAGATGTCAAACAATTGAGCAGTTGGGTGTGACAATGGTGTCCTTGCAGTTTTAAAAGTTTCTTATTTTTCATATTTTTTGCATAACTTCATGATGAAAAAAGGGCAAACGAGTGACATAAGTGAGGGACCTTTCCACTCGTAACGAAATATTTGTAAATAAACTTCACAATTCACCAAACATTTGACCTTTTATCGTATTTCAATAAAATGAATGAAATTTTCTAATAACTTCACCTATACAATTTTAAATTACGTTTACGTTTACATATGTGTTGAAAATTCAAATTTTTCGTAAAAGTATTAAGAATGTTTTTTCAAATATGCATTCTGAAATACAAAAAAAAATGAAGTTTTTTTTCAAATTGTGTCATCATACAAACAGAAAATACAATTCACGATATTCAATTCGCAACGATAATGAAATTAGTTTAGGTATTGAATATAGTAGGCATAAGATTTTAAAAATTACTGCACCAAAAGGGTTTCAAATGGGTTTAGAATTGTATCTCGTGTTGAATTGTAAAAATGAATAAGTAAGTTAAAATCCTATTCAAATCAATTTTTTGTAGTAACCGTTTTAACGATTACATTCTATTTTGAAAAATATGACCCTTCGTATGCGTAAAGTCCTGTTAACCAAAAAAGGTGTCATTAAAACATATATATTTCAATAATATTATGACTTAAAGGGTAACTTGTTAACCCGAAATTACCAAAAATCAGAGAACATACGTAAACCGATAATGCATCGTTCGATGTATGTTTTCTTTTGATGAATTAGTAAGCGTACATAGAAAAGTGGAGCAGCCTGCAGCTGGGCAAATGACATATTTCTTTGTCATCTGGTTCGACCCAGCATGCAGCTCAGTAACGCTGTAGATTCTGTCGCTGATAAATTGCACTTATAGTCTGAAATTATTGAAGTCAGTAAATGTTTACGGCGAAAGTTGATTTATAACTAAAACATACGGGTTTCTTAAGAGTATCATATTCAAAAGTTCCAGAGAAAAATATTTATTATAAAAATGAAACCTCGAAAAACATCAAATTGATATAAGCTCACTTTCAAACAATTCTCCACAATCAGTAAAAAATGTTTTCCTGGTGAGCCATCGATGTTCTTAGATACGTCCAATAGAATTCCGTCAGTTGTGACGGTCGCAGATTTTCAGCGAAAAAATTTAAAAGATTTGAATTTTCAATTTGAATGGATGAAAATTTTTGAAGTCCAACTTTACAGTTTTAATTTGCAGAGAGCGAAGACGAAGTTCCCGCATCGCGAGGCAGTCAAAATCTGAATCGAAAAATCGATGCTTCTCGCGGTCTTCCTCGCCACACAGAAGTCAGCGGATCGCCCGCGCGATCCTACTCTCAGTGCCACTCATCCATTCAAGCAATCAAAACTCCAAGTTTCACCCCATCCTAAGCGAAGCATAATCCAACCCTCACGTCAATCCATGATGCGAACCCGACCCAGTTTAGCTCCTAAAAAAGTCCTATTAAACACGTTCCCTCAATGTAGTTTGAAATCTCATTTCATTGTTCACTGTCAAAAACGTCAAATAACTAATGCCAATAAAAATTCGTTCGTACCAACAATAAAATATAATTGAAAGTTTGATTCAAGAATTCTTGAACTACTAAGTTGGTTCGCTCTCAAAAATACCAAGTCTCTCTCTCTCTCTCTAAAGTTTATTTGTTTTTGCAACCCAAAATCTCTAATTATTCAGTAGTTCTTTTATTAGACCCTCATTATCATAACATCAACCAGCACTGATATTCAAATATTCTGCGTCTGTTCTACCTTCGAGAGGTGCTGCCTCTTGCGGCCATTAGACTGTTACATAGTGCGCTGCATGCCGCCATCAATTGAATTTTGGATCCAATTAGTTTTGTCTGCCCGCCCAAAATATCACTGTACTTCGTCACGATGCGCGATTAAGTATTGGGCGAAATTACTACTGAAATACTACTGTGTAATCTAGTGGTGCGCGAGTAGTATACTACAGGTACACCTGTAATATACCAGAAGTATACAAGCTTACTTCTGTAGTACTCGGCAGTAGTTACTCTGTACTCACCCCAGTAGTACAGTTTCGTAAGGGACCTTATAGATACAATTGTACTTTTTTGTCCAATTTTATGTCAAATTTCACTCACTTCATATGAAATGCATTTTTGATCAAACGTTCTTACTTTTAGTATTTGAAAGTAGCGTATTATTGAGCTGATTTACTTCAAATAAAAACTTGTGATACATAAAAATACTGTCCGACTATTAGATTACATGCTGTCCGACCACTAAAAATCTTGTCTAACCACCGGTGTTTTTGTAACGTTTTCCAGAAAACCTTTTTTTTCGTTTAAAATGAAATTTAAAAAATTCAGATAGCAGAAATAACTTTATAAATAAATAGGAAGTGGAAAAATATTAATCTTTATTCGAAAAAAGTCAAAAATAAGTGCCTACAACGATTTATAGGTGTTTTTTTATCTTGAGATATCGAAATATCTCAAGAAATGCGCATCCAACGAAAAAAATATCCGCAATGAAAACTTCCAATTTTCGAGGCAGAAAAGCGACGCCGCAAAAATTTACCCCACACCTCACCCCCTGGGAGTGGTATGGGGGGGTACTTCCAAATTCCAAATGGGAACCTATATTTCTTATTGCAGATTCAGATTCTCCATTTAAAAAGACGTAAGTTTTATTGGAAAAAATGTTTTCGATTCGCGCCAGATGTCGATGCGTTTGCAAAAAATGACATTGTCGACTATTCAAGGAATGCGCTTCCAAACTAAAGTAAATCAGTGACTCTTATTTCTCCATTTTATTTGAACAAAACAAAAGAAATAAGACTCTAAATTATTTTCCCTAGAATTTTAAATTTATTTTTCAATGACGTCAGGTACAGGATTCGGAATGAGGGAGTCGCATCCACATTCCACCCCCGGTGAACAACCCTCGGTTGCACCTGTGCCTGCGCGACTTCAACCCGCCTTGCTTCCTCCTCGTCCGTACCGCCGATCCTTGATGGTAGTTGATACTCCGAACGAAATCACTCCTTCCTCCATTTCTCTCTCGTCCTCAAATCTCGGTGAATGACGAAAAAAAGAATTAGCAGGAGTGGCTCTTACTCTTTCTCCCTATGAAAAACCTATGAGAGTGTGTCTAAGAAAAAAATAATAAAATTTATTTTAAAAAATACAAGAAATCGAATTCGTTGGCCGT
Organism: Melikaiella ostensackeni; assembly: GCA_032362435.1. Lineage (NCBI taxonomy): Eukaryota > Metazoa > Arthropoda > Insecta > Hymenoptera > Cynipidae > Melikaiella > Melikaiella ostensackeni. Next base: position 5,812 of record JAUMHM010012249.1, read on the forward strand.
CGTTCGAGCCTCGTTTTTTTGCGGATATTTCCTCCGAAAGAGGAGGAGCTGTTTACAAATGATTGAAAACAACAAGACAAAATAATTTGCAGGTGAAACCTGCAACATCCCAAAAGATATAAAAGAGAAACGGTGGGTTTCTTTAGGTTGGATTGGGTCTTAGTTTCTTTGATTTGAGTGGTTTGGCTGTGCTGCTTACGAGCGTTTGGATTCGATTGGGTGTCGTTATATTCCCTCATTACTCAACCTCATTAATTGAAATATTTTTCATTTATGGAGAAAGTGGCAGGAATATCGAAGATGCTCTCACACTATGTTCAACGTTTTCCAGGCAGTGTACAGTCACGCGCTTCTTTTTACCAGATTGTAAATAAATTCACCGGTGACGGTAGTGTACAAGCAAAAAAAGGAATCGTCGCAAAACTATTACTGTAGTTGATGATGAAATCGCGATATTCGTCGCAGTCGCTCATGACCCCCATGTTAGTACTCGACAACTAAGCCGGGATTCAGGAATGTCTCTAGCCAGTGTTTGGAAGGTATTAGGACGTAATAAATATCATCCTTTTCATATCTCACTGCATCACGAACTTCATGACAATGATTTTCAGAACCGAGTGACATTTTGTTAATAGGCGCTTCAGCAGATACAAGCGATTCCGAATTTCTTTTTTCGAGTATTGTTCTCAGGTGAATCATCTTTTACGATCCACGGTACAGTTAATCGACATAAAATGTATTATTTGAATGTAGAAAACGCACACTGGTCGCGCAAAGTTGAGCGTCAGCGTCCTTGGTTCGCCAACGTTTGGTGCGGATTAATTGGAGAATAACTCATCGGTCCGTACTTTATTGATGGTAATTTAAACGGTGACAAAAATCGTAACTTTTTGGAAAATGAACTTCCTACATGGCTTGCAGACCTGAGCTTGGAAGTGCGACAGAAGATGTGGTTTCAACGTGAAGGTTGTTCAGCGCATCATTCGGCAATCGCGCGCGAAGTACTGAATCGCGAATTCAACGGTCACTGGATCGGTATAAGAGATCCGGTAAATTGGCCTGCCAGATCGCCAGACCTTACGTCGCCCAATTTCTTTTCGTGGGGTTATTTAAAGAATCTAGTCTATCGAGGAATGCCAACAATTCGAGAGAACATAAAACAGCGAATCAGGACTGCTTGTAACCAAATAACACCAGACACACTCAGCAGTTGTGTGCAAAGTTTTCAGGCGCAGATCAACAAGTGCATAGAACTGAAAGGACACTACTTTGAGCAACTAATGTAAAATTTTCATCGAAAACAAGCAGCTCGATGGTGAGAGGTGAGGGAACTCACCAGAAAAGAAGAACTTCGATGGTGAGAGACGAGGAGACTCCCTGAAAACAAGCACCCCGATGGTGAGAGGCAAGGGGACTCACCGAAAACAAATACCCCGATGGTGAGAGGTGAGGGGACTCACCGAAAACAAGCACCCCGATAGTGAGAGGCGAGGTTACTCACCGAAAACAAACATCCCGATGGTGAGAGGCAAGGAGACTCACCGAAAACAAATACCCTGATGGTAAGAGGCGAGAAAACTCACCGAAAAAAGCACCCCGATAGTGAGAGGCGATTGGACTCATCGAAAAAAACCACCCTAGTGGTGAGAGGCAAGGGGACTCACCGAAAACAAATACCCTGATGGTGAGAGGCGAGGAGACTCACCGAAAAAAGCACCCTGATAGTGAGAGGCGAGGTAACTCACCGAAAACAAACATCCCGATGATGAGAGGCAAGGAGACTCGCCGAAAATGAATACCCTGATGGTGAGAGGCGAGAAGACTCACCGAAAAAAGCACCCTGATAGTGAGAGGCGATTGGACTCACCGAGAACAACCACCCTGGTGGTGAGAGGCAAGGGGACTCCCCGAAAAAAGCACCACGAAGGAAACAGATGACTACTACGTCCACGTCGTTGTTCCTGGGTAGCGCTGAAAGTAGTCAATTCATTGACTGCTCACATATCTGGAGTCAAAATGAGAAGCCTGTGTTTTAAATATAAAATTGAGCATGCATCGGCATCTGGCGCGAATCGAAAAAAAAATTTTCGTATGAAACTTGCGTTTTTTTTAATAGAGAATCTGAATCTGCAATAAAGAATATAGGTTTTCATTTGAAATTTTAAGGTCATCCCCCTCCCCCCTTCCGCCCCCAGGGGTAACGCTATTTGTCCGACTATCGGTATACTTACCCCACATATTTAAAAAAAACATATAAAATTACATCATTTTGAAATGGAAACATTCTAAATTAATAAAATCTTCAATTGTAAAACTTAAAAATTGAAGGTTTGATAGAGAAGATAAAAGAGATATTTATGGAGACTAAGATAAGGGTGGAGATAGGACAGAAGAAAGGGGAGGAATTCCAGACAGGAAAGGGACTTAAGCAAGGGTGCCTGTTGAGACCTCTTCTGCTTAGTGTCCCATTGGCAGACTTGGAGGAGAAGATGGAGAGGAAAGAAGAAGAGGGGACAATATTGGGAACAGGCGAACTGTATTCACAAGCATACGTAGGAGATGCAGTTCTAGTAGCGGATGATGAGAGAGGAATTAATCTGATGATGAGAGCGTTCGAAGAGTAGTGAGAGAAAGAGATTTGAGAGTGAATGTGAATAAGATTAAGATGATACGTTTTAGGAATAGAAAGTGTAGAGTAGAGTCCGAATGGAAAATAAATAGCAAGGTGGTGAAGTTGGTGGAGGAGTTCTGCTACCCAGATTCTTGGTTAGAAGCAGGATGAGAAAATGAGCTGCTGGGGAGGAAGAGATTGAAATGTGCGAGTAAAGTAATTGGACAAGTGTGGGGTATAGGGGAAAGAAGGTTCCAGAACGACTCGAGGACGTGCTAATGTGGTCAATGTTGTAGAGTAAAGTTATATGATCAAGGTATGGAGCTGTCCAAGCTATATGCTGAAGGAAGAAAAAGGACGAGAGAAAATGGTGGTCAGACAACTGAAAAGATTCTGAAATTTTGAAGAGAAACTGTGAGGGTGGGGGGAGGGGAGCAAGATTGCACAAGCGTTTGACCGGGAGATTATGGACAAAGAGAAAAGGGGTAATGTGGGCCGTTCAAGATGGGAGGAAGAGAGATGCAAAACGAGGTTCAAATGTGGTATGCAAGTGAGGGTTATAGAATGGCAGGGAATAGAGGAAGAGATGAGGTCAAGGCGAGGAGAGGAAAGATGGGAAGGAATCTCGGAGTCAAGGCACAACTGATGGTATAGGATGGTGAAGAGAGAGGTGGAGCAGGAACACCTAAAAAGATCAGAAAAGAGAGCAAATGGAATAGAGTGATGAGATTCAGAATGGGAGAGGGGGTGATAGCATGTAGATATTGGATTGAAGAAGGGGAAAATCTGTGTAAAGTATGTAGGTATGAGCAGAAGTCATGGTTGCAAGTGTTAGTGAGGTGTACAGGTGACGAAGGTAGGCGGAAAAGTATGTAAAAGAAAATAAAGTGGATTTTGAATGAGAATGGTCAGGGTGAGGAGTGGGTAAAGGAGTTGGAAGAGTTGAGCTAGAGAGAGAGAACTGGTTTAACGGGGTAGGGAAAAGCCAAAAAATGACCCCTAAAGAAGGAGAGTGATGACGTAGTGTTGCGGAATAGATCTACAATTTTTAGATTGTAGTGAGTCTTCCGTTAGACGCAATCATTGTTAAATGTGTGTGTCATGGTATTGAATTTATTTTATTGTATTATTTGATATTTTTGATATATTATTATTATTTTTTATTTTGATTTTTTTTGATTTTTTGATATTTTATTTGATTATTTGATTATTTGATATTTTATCGAATTTATTTATTGTATATAATTTATTTAATGGTGTTGGAAGCACTTTTTTAAAAATTTTAAATCACTTTTTGAAATGTATTTTGACGCATTGTCTTAAGAGAGTCCTTTAATTTACAGTACGTTTGTGTGTGTGTCTTCAATGACGACACATTTCTTTCAATTGAGGACAAATGTGGTGTACCCGGAGGACATTTACTGGTACTTCGTACCCAAGTCGCCAAGAAACTTTGTCCTTTGAAAATGTAATAAGGCTTGGGAGGCCCGTTTAAGACGGCATGTAAGAAATAGTTGGTAAGGTAATACATAAGGATTGTTGGTAAGGTAATAGTTCTGTAAAGACTCTTAAACCCGTAATAGGGAGAGAGTATAAACAGATAAAGAAGAATTATATTTTTCAGTTATTTTAAATTTCGACATATATTTTATTATGATAATTAGGCAATATGATCTTTTTGGATGAAAATTCATCTTTGTAGGTCAAAAATTCAACAGGTTTGCTAAAAATTTATCCTTTTTAGTTAAAAATTCAACTGCTCCGTTGAAAATTCATCTTTTTCAATGAAAATGTAACCACTTCATTCTTGGTAGAAAATTCATCTTTTTTAGTTGAAAATTCAACTACTTGGTTGAAAATTCATGTATTTTGATGACAATGCGATTTTTTTGTAGAAAATCAACCTTCTTGGTTGAAAATTCATCTTTTTGGTTAAAAATTCAACAATTCTGTTGAAAAGTCACCCTTTTTGTTGGAAAATTCAACTATTTTGCAGAAAATTTCATCTTCATGGTTTAAAAATACAACTGTTTGGTTAAAAAAGAAGCAGTTTTAGTTGAGGATTCAACTATTTTGCTGAAAATTAAACCATTTGCTTGGAAGTTCAACTACTATGTTAAATATTCCTTTTTTTCGGTTGTAAATTGATTATTTTAATTGAAAATTCATCACTTTGGTTGAGAATCCAACTATTTTTGGCTGAGAATTAATCTTTTTTGGTTAAACACCTTATTATTTGTTTTAAAATTTAATAATTCGGTTGAAAATTAACTTTTTTGTTGAAAATTCATGTTTGCGGGTTAAAAATTGAACTATTTCGTAGAAAATTCACCTTTTTGGCTCGAAATTTCAACAATTTGATTCATTTTTTTTCTCTCGAATGAAAATTCAACTCTTTTGTTAAAAATTCGGTTTTGGTTGAAAATTCGTGTATTTTACTGGAAATCCGTCTTTCTTGATTGAAGATTCATCATTTCAGCTGGAAATTCATCTCTTTTATTGAAAATTCAACTATTTTCTTAAAAAAATCTTTTTTGTGGAGCAATTATATTTTTAACTGAAAGTTTAACTATTCTTTCTTTGGTTGAAAATTGTTATTATTTAGTTGAAGATTCAACTATTTGGTTGAAAATTTCTGTTTTTTAGTTGAAAATCCATCTTTTTGATCAAAAGTTTAACTACTTAATTGAAAGGTGAACTCTCTTGTTAAAAATTTATTTTTTTAGTTAAAGATTCATCATTTTAGTTGAAAAAGACGTTGCAAAGAGTTTGGTGGGCGCATTCATTATATGGTGTGCCTTCAATTGTGATCATTTCATGAACACTGTGCTTCCTTATAGAGGATTGTTTTGTTATAATATAATAATTCTTGGACAAGAATCAGGCTGATATGTTTTCTCTGATCATGATGAAAGACTGCTATGATAAATGTATTTTAGATTGTAAAAGGAGCCTGAGGGGATGAAAAGAGCGATTTCGCCTGCGTTTTTCATTATTTATTGTTTCTTATTTCTTATTATTATCTATTCTTCATTGTTTATTGTTTATATTTCATATGTCATAGAAAGTTTTTATATAGTCAACAAATTAATATTCAACAATATTGGTATATTTCCAGAATTAGGAAAGTTTTTCTCTTACAAATTTTAGAAAAATTTACACATCTGTACGTATCATGACTTCATTTGGTCATAGAGTGCTTTTCAATACATCAGTCGATTCATGTTGTCAAAATGAACAAATTTGATAGTTATTGTGCTGCTTTATTCCTAACATTTAAAAAAAATTACGTCTCAACGAAAAATTTAAAACTTCAAAAATTCTTAAGGATAAAGTTTTTGTATGACGATAGCTATGAACATTCTATTGAATTAAAGTGTGTTGGAATTATCATAAAGAGAGTATTGTTGACACACACACACACACACACACATACCCCCACACGCGCGTGCGTGGTCATTATTGGAAACCTCCTTTTCAGACCCCTGAGGTCGAATAATGTCAAGATATGTCGAAAAATTAAGTTCGAAAATTTTCATCATTACACAGCTTCCTCTATGGAGAAGGAAGTCATCTCTTTGGTTGAAATTTCAACTATTTTGTTGAAAATTCGCTTTCTTTTCTTGATTAAACCTTAATTTTTAACTAAAAATTTAACTATTCCATTTTCGATTGAAAATTTATCTTGTAATGTCTTAAAAATATTATTTCGGTCATGACTATCCTACTTCTTTCAATATAAAGTATAACAGCTGTTACTCGACAGATATGAACGAAGTTGTGTAAAAATTAAAGCTATTCGATTATAGTAAAAATTGCATACACAGAATACTAGATTTCACTACAAACTTCCATATGTCACCACTGTAATATTTAAAATAGCAAAAACTTCTCGATTTCTTAGCAAAAATTACAAAGTGTCTTTTTCCGTGTACAGAAGCCCTCTGTAATCTCCGTGAAGGTATATTTGTAAGAAAATATAGAAAATAACAGTTACAGCAATGTAACATAACATTTACAGAGCAGAAAGATCACACTGTTTTCTAACGGTGTTATTGTCGAGAGACGTAAAAGTTCTGGAATTCTGAAACGTAACATACATAACAGAGGGACAGAACTGTTACATCACGAGAATGTTACACGTGTTCTAGAAAATGTGTTTTATAATTGTTTTTCACTCGTTCCGTCACTACGTAACGTAACCGTTACAAAACGATGTCACAATACAGTGCTATCGCAATTAAATAATTTCACAATGCAGCAGATATGATCTAGATAGTTGATGAAAGCGCTTTTCAAAATTTTATGTACTTACGGATTATATAAAATTGATTGAAAATGCCGATTCGGAATACTACATTCAAATGAGTGGCCATTGTGATGACGTCCGTTATACGGAGCACAAGAAGAAGTGAAGCATGCGTAGATAATTTATTATATTTTCAAATTTGATGACTTTTAACCATAATATTTCATGTTAATATGACTCTAATATTTCATTTTCTGATGTTATGGATAGAAATTTCCACTCAAGCTTCCGGAAGACATGAAAATTATCTAAGATTTCAAGTGGTTGAAGATTTTGCAAATCCCCTTAGGAATAACCTATTTCCATGATACACTTCATATGTTTGACAATTTCAATGTCAATACATGTTGGCACTAAGTATTGATTCTAAAAAAAATTGAAAGTGACACACCATTTTATTCAGAAATACTGAATAACCAATCACTGGGCAGTACTACTCGTATAACTGACGTCACATCAAGCATGAAAGCTCTCATTCCCGCAAGTATTTCTTCCATTTTCCAAATTAAATAAAAAAAATATTTGCATCAAATATTGATTTATTTCTTGTGAAAATAAACTCAATTTAACGTCCTTTAAAAGATGCAATAATTATTTTTCGTATTCACGACACATGCAAGTTCTATACTGTTCTATGCTCGTTCATTTTTTATATCCAGTGTTCCATACCCATTATATAACACGGTTACGCTTCTTTTACGAAACGAATTTACAATGTGGTGCTATCACTTTTTTCAGAATTTTGAAATGTAATAGATATGTAACACAGTCATGGAACGAGAATATTACACTTATTCTAGAACAATTGCTCCGTAACTGTTATATATTGATTCTGTAAGAAGGTTACCTAAGAATTACGTACGGGCATTTCAATCTAGTACTATCACCTTAGTAGAATTTTACAATATATCGGATATGTAACAGAATAATAGAACTGTTACGTCATGGGGATGTCACGGTTCTTCTTGAAAACTTGTTATTCACAACTGCTCCACAATTGTTTCGTAACAATTATAAAAATTATCTGTTGAAACATAAGAATAGGACCTGCCGTCTCAGTAAATATAGTACGAATGTAAAGTATTAATAAAACGCAAATTTATAATAAGAACATTTTAAATAGATGAGAAGGAGAACATTTTTTGTGAATCTGATGTTTGAAAACCTTTTTTAAGATAATATGTATATATTAGTATGAATTTGATCAAGATTTTGTGTAGCGCACGTTTTTGCACGTGCGCGCGCCACACGCAGCCTCTCATATAGGGTGTATACTATGCTAGCTCTCACAGTGAAAATTGCTTAAAAATTGTTAAAATTCGATGAATATCTCAACAATAATGAATGAATATCAATTATCAGGTAAGAAAACTTTTGTGCATCTTAATTTTGAGGTTATAATAACAGAAAAAGGCTGGACAGCATTAAGACGCAGCATTTTTCAGCCAAAAAGGAATTACAATTGAATCTTTGGACAAAAGAAAGTGCCATGAAGTTGCCTTGAGAACGGCTTCAGTTAAGACCCGAAAAAATAATATGTAACAAGAGTTAACCCATTTTTTCCTCTAAGGCATTTGTGCGGATACTACATCGCCCCAAACAGGTGAGCCATCAAATTACGGCTGGTACAAAATTTTTCATCGCATACAATGCGTAATTTTGTATGCCAATAAGTGATAAAGACAAGCCGTGGACACATCGTGCCTGCTGTGAGAGCGGCAGATCAACCATCATGATGATTGTTATTTTTGTGTGGTAAATATATTCAAGTACAGGAAGCCCACTGATAGAAACAAAATTGCTTATCCTGACATACCATCATATCCTGCTCCAATACTTCATAATGATAACAGTCTCGATAACAGAAGACTTTGAAGATAATGAACCAGACTTCGACAACTCTTCAGACTTCGGCAATTCTTCAGATTTCGACAGTTCTCCAGACTTCGATAATTCTCCACACTTACCTAACCAAAACGAACTATATTATTTAGTGAGAGACTCAGGTCTGATTAAGAGCAAAGCGAAAATTTTGGCATCGCGGCTTAAGGAATGAAATTTATTGGATATAAGTTTTAAGATTTTTGTATACAGAAAAAGTCATCTAATTTCTTCATCTTTCTCTCAAGTTTCTGAAAGCAACAATTCGTGTCACTGTTCTGACTTAAATGGACTTTTCAGTGAAATAGGAATTTCGTAAAATCCTTCCGATTGGCGTCTATTCATTGACGGTTCAACAAAAAGTCTCGAAGCTGTTTTGCTAATGGAAATCAATTTCCTTCGATTCCTGTATGTTACTCAGTTTACATAAAAGGAGACTATGAAAGCGTCAAATATCTGCTGCTTAAACTCGACTATGCACGCCAAAATTGGTCTGTATCTGGAGAGTTCAAGATGTTGGGGTTCTTAGTTGGCTTACAGGAGGACTACACTAAACATTCATGTTTTCTTTTCTCGTGGCATAATAGAGCTGATGTCCAACATTACGTCAGGAAACAATGGCCACCTATAAATGAATTGATTTCTGGTGCAGACAACGTGCTTTACAATCCTCTTGTCTCCCGGAAAAAAATTGTGCTTCTACCACTTCACATAAAGCTGGGACTTATAAAACAATTTGTAAAAGCATTAAGTACTGAAAGTGATGCTTTCCAACATATACGCTATATGTTTCCTAAACTATCCAAAGAAAAAGTCAAAGGTGGAAAATTTTTTGGACCGCAGGTAAAGAAAATGTTGTAATACAAGGAGTTGAAAAAAAAAGTATCTTCTACAGGAATAAAGTGCTTAGCAAGCATTGCGCCTTATAGTAACTCAATTTTTAGGAAACAAAAAGTCTCAAAATTATAAAAAAACATATACAAAACTAGAACCTAGAATCTAGACTTCTTCCCTGAAAATTTAGGAGACGTAACTAAAGAGCATTGTGAATATTTTCATCAGGATATCGTGCAAATGGAAAAAGGTATGAAGGAAGATGGGATGACGCCATGATAGGTGACTACGTTTGGAATTCAATTCGAAGTGCAGACAAGTCCCACAAACGAAAATCTCGTTCGAATATTCATTTTGAAACGAAACATTTATATGTTCCATGATTTCTTCTTCCATACGTCATATTTATAATATATTATTTCATCAAATTTTCGACATATATGATGTATTATTTCATTTTGCTGATAAGAAAATGTATATATTTACAGCAATATGATCTTTTCATTTTTTCATATGATATTAAATATTAAATCTTGAATATCCCCAAAAATATTGATGCCATGAAAAAAAGAAGGTTAGTTTCAGAACCAGCGCTTTCAAAATGCATAACGAAATACCAGAAAATCGAATAAACACAAATTTCATGAAATTTTGTAACAGTGAAATAGATCGTTTTTAGTTTAAAATTTAACTATTTTGTTGAAAATTTATATTTTCGGGTAGAAAATTCAGTTGTTTTCTAAAGAATTCGCCTTCTTTGTTTGAAAATTCTACTATTGGTTTGACATTTTTTTTCTCTGGAATGAAAAATCTTTTTTGGTTGGAACATCAACTATTATATTTTTGTTGAGAATTAATCTTTTTTGATTGAAAATTCAGCTATGTACTTGGTTGAAAGTTAAATTTCTTTGTTAAAAATTCTTTTTTTGTTGACGATTTATCATTTGAGTTGAAAATTTATCTTTTTGGTTAGAAAAGCTCTTGGTTGAAAATTTAACAATTCGGTTCAAAATGCAACTGTGTTTGGTATATTTTTATTTTTCTTACATTCTCATCAGAGAAGGTATTAGATTTGAGTAAAATTTGACCTCCCCCGTTTTATGTATGTATGTATATATGTATGTATGCATGTATGTATGTATGTATGTATGTATGTATGTATGTATGTATGTTGTATGTATGTCTGTATGCATGTATGTATGTATGTCTGTATGTATGTCTGCCTGTGAGCACGATAACCTTTGTAAGAATTATTTAACTGGGTTGGCCTTTGGTACACTCATTGAGTGTCGAAAACTGAAGGTCGCGTTCGTCAGCCAGCCATTTTGAATAAAAATTCAAAAAGTACGGGCATTTTCAAAATTTTTGAGACCATTTCTTCCAAGATTTAAAAATTATATGTATGGCTACTCGTAGTACTCAGGAAGCCAAACAATTTATCTTCATGACTTTTTTGGATAAAAAAAAATTAGGCGAGTTATAGCATTTTCAAAATTCAACAAAAGAAACGATAATGAAAATTTTAAGCTAAACGATGCACGATATAAAAAAAGTCAGGAGAAGAAAAACATTGCTTTTTGCAAGCCCCACAAGACTGTTGTAGCAACTTCTTGAATTCTTTTAGAAAATCGAAAATTCAAATTTTGAGCCAAATAACGCGAGATACGAAAAAAAAGTTAAGATATCAAAATTATTGCTTTTGCGAAGACCTGTAAGCTGTCCTCCAAACATTTTTTGGTAAGAAGTATAGTTTGTTTTTTCAAGTATGCAAAATAATATTGGAATGTTTCAATTTTAATTTTTGAGCCAAACGACGCGAGTTAAGAAAAAAAGTCAGAAGAGTAGAATTTGTGCTTTGAAAAAATGAAATGAAATTGCTGTTAAACATTTCTTCATAAAACCAATCGTAAATCAAGATAATTTTTAATCATCTTTTTTAACTATTTATTTAATTTTAAATTTCATTTTTCACGATTAAAACAAAAACTACGCGTCTTATCAAAAATAAGTCAAGAACAAATTTGTAGATCTTTTTTGAAT
>JAUMHM010012269.1:0-17486 GCA_032362435.1 Melikaiella ostensackeni
TTAAGGAAATAGAAAAGAATTGGTTTCGGAGATAAACCTATTATTTCGTTGAGCACTTCTCCCGATGGAAAATTAGCACATTAAAAAAAATTAAATTATTCTCGCTCTTTCATTTAAATCTGGAAATATTAATTTTTCTCTATTCCTCTCTTCTTACCGAAAAGAATTCTAAGAATGAGTATTTACAACTGTAATTATTCTCCGAAAACTATGCAGCAATAAAAAAATCCAGATACATCGTCATTTATTATTAAAGTTGAAAAGAGGAGAAAAATCAAGTTCTTACTTGATTAAATGATACTTTTTCTTATAAGCAACCACTTTTTCGTTAATGGAGAGGGTTCTAAAAGTTGAAAGTTACACCTATCATTATCCACCAAAAGCTACACAGCAATAAACGGATTATTATACATCATAAACTGTCATCAAATTTTAATAAATTATATAAAATCATGATTTTGGCTAGTGGATGTTACTTTCATAAATGATTCATATTTCAGAAAACTCACCAAAAGAGATGAATTTCCAACAAAAAATTTATTTTCAACCAAGAACGATGAATTTTCAACCAAAAACGACAACTTTCTTCCTACAATCAAATAGTTAAAGCTTCGAGCCAAGAAGACGAATCTTTCAGGAAACTGCTGAATTTGAAGCCTAAAATGTTGAATTCTCCACCAAAAGAAAGAATTTTCAACCAAAAATGATGACTCTCTTCTTAGAGAAAATTTACTCTCAGGCCTGGAAAGATGATTTCTTAACAAAAAAGATTATGTTCAGCCACGAAAGGTGAACCTTTAACCACATAAATGAATTTACAAAAAAAAAAATAATATAATTTTCCACCGAACAGTTGCATTTACAATCAAATGGTTGAACTTTCGTTAAAAAGATCAAACTTCAATCAAAAACAGTTTCATTTCCAACTAACTAGTTAAATTTTCAACACAATAGTTGAATTTTTAAAGTGAAAGAAAAAATCAATTTTCCTGTTCCGTTCCAAGAAAGATGAACTTGCAATCAGAATGATGATTCTTAAGAGAACATTCTTGGGAATCTTGCACATTTAAACCAAAAAGTTAAACTTTCAACAATTATTTTTCAAATAAAAGACTCAAAAGTCATGAATTCAAATAATTTATTAAAATGTAATTACAATTTACGATGTGTTAGAATTATAGGTGTGAGTACTAAGTACTAAGCTGCGTAGTTTTCGAAGAATAATTATCGTTGTAAAAACTAATTTTAAGAACCCTTTTCATCTACTGAAAAATTTATTTCTAATTATTCTTATTATTTTGCCATTTATTCGTTATTTTGAGCCCTAAAGCGCATGTTTGTTTTCCAGTGTATATATAGAAGTGATGCGCCAAAATGATGAAAGTCAGTTTGACTTGTTTGAAAGTATATAAAATTTTAATTTTTTGGAAAAGTTTGATGACATAACTCTAATTTTACTGCTAAATATTTAAGGTTTGTAATTTTTTTTTGATTGAATGTTTTGACCTTTCAAAGATTTCTTCAGACTTATCGGAGCTTATTAGACGCATATGAAACGGAAATATACATATAAGAGTTATGTCAAGATCATGAAAATTAGTTTTATTTGCTTACATTTAACATTACCAAAATGACAGGTTTCATGAGTCTTCCGCCTTAATTTTAGTAAATTAACCAGAATAATGTTGGATTAATAATGAGCGAAGAGCTTTACGACTTTATGAATTCCAGAGAAAGGTCTACTGGTGAATCTCAGAGTTACAAAATTAGATCCTGGACCACCGTCAAGTCTTGTAATACTGACTTCAGGAGTAGGAGACAATTCTGTAGTATCTAGGACAAGTACCTGAGTAATATCATTGCTGTTTTCGGTACGGAAAGGCACATCTCTTGAAACGGGCAATCCGGAAGGATGAGCCCCTATATTCACTAGTTGTCTCAGAGATATCTCGTCGTCCAGTTCTCTTTCTCCTATTGAGAAGCCTCCCTCAGACACTTTTCAGTTTCTCGCAGCTGATGATGTTGCAACCAATTTTATAATGAAAATCAATGCGAGAATCCGCTTATTCGCGCCATCTGTCTCGCAGATAGTCTCAGCTTAAATAAACAGACTTCATCACTTTGAAATTCCATCAAAACTCAGTTTTAGAACCAACAGTTCTCGTGAGTCAAAAAGGGAACAATAATCTGACGATTGTGACAACTTTGTTTCGAGGCTACTGAAAATAGTGCTTATCATACTTCAAACAGATTGCGACAGCCTTGTATCGAGGTTACTACAACAAATGCGGTATTATTATATTTCCAGTATTATTTTCCTGACTGTGGAAGCGTGTTTTGTTCTAGTTCAAACAGAGTCGATGAGACTCAAATATTTTCAAAAAAATAATTCGCCGTGAGAATGTTTGTTATATCTGATTTTATGATGGAGACGTTGCTTATTATATTCCACACAGAATAAAGAGGTTCACATCTACAAGAAATAAAATCTTTAAAGAGACTCTTCTAGAGAGTATAATAAATTTTACGAAAATCTATAGCTTCATCTGTTCATACTCCCTCCCTTTCACGGGCTTGAGAATCTTTGCAGTCATTTTCAAAAATCGCTTTATTCTCTCTTCCATTTGCTCCCCTTTTATTCTTTTGAAATACTGTGGCTCCCCCTCAATCTTTACCATCCCATACCAGCTGTTGTACCTTAACTGTCAGATTTTTTTCCATCTTTCCTGTCCTTGCCTTGCCATCGTCATTCCCTCTGTTTCCTGAAATTCTCTTCCCTAACGTGCACACTACATTCAAACTTCATTTTGCACCTATCCTCCTTCCATTTCAAATGTCTCACATTACCCCCCCTCTCTGCCCATAATCTCCTGGGTACACACTTGTGCTGGGTCTTTTCAGTTGCGCGTCGAAAATCGACACTCTCATCCTCCTGTCGTCCTCAAACCTTCTCTTTCATCATCCTCTACCAGAACTACATCGTTTGCGTCCACTCGTGAATACAGTTGGCCTGTTGTGAATATTGTCCTCCTTTTCCTTTCCTTTTCATCTTCCCGTTCGAGTCGGCTATTAGAAAGCTAAACAAAAAAAGGACTCTAGTGGCACCCTTTCCTAAGTACCGTTCTGTCCAGAATTCCTCTCCTTTCATTTCTCCTATCTTCACCCGCGCAGATCAAAACCGAGCTAGACGAAGTTCACAGTGAGTCTGCTCCTTTGTCAAAAACCATTCCTTTTTGCATAAGCGAGTTTAAACGTGGCCGAACTGCAACTAAAGATGAAACGTGCTCTGAACGCCTAATCGAAATCACCACATCGGATACGTTGGAGAAATAACATCATATGGTAATAAAAGATCGCCGAATCAAGGTGCGCGAGATTCCTGAGGCTGTAGGTATTTTCGATGCCGCGATTGCTGACTTCCGATCGAAACCTCAACCGAAAAGACGTTTCAGCGCAGTGTTTGGCGTAGTTTTATCGGAATTAGCAGGACTTCTTGCGTCGATTCGTGGCTCTGGACACAACCTGGATCCACCACTATACATTCGAGACAAAGCAGCAGTCAAAACAGTGGGTACTGCCTACTGAGAGTGCGCCAAAGAAGGCGAAGACTATTTTGTCAGCTGGGAAGCTGTAGGCCATAGTATTTTGAGATTTCGAAGGAATCATCCTCACAGAATACTTGAAAAAAGGTAAAACTGTAACAGGAACGTACTATGCATCATTATTCGATCGTTTGAAAGCCGAGCTGTGAGAAAAAACGGCCACGAATGGTCACAAAAAGTGCTGTTTCATCACGTCAACGCACTGGTTTACACCTTCGCAATCGCAATTGTAAAAATACACGAACTGGGCTTCGAGTGTATACCTCACTCACCCTACTCTCCAGACATGGCTCCATGCTACTTCATTCTGTTCCCCAACTTGAAGGCCTGGCTCGGTGAAAGAAGATTCTAGTCCGACGAAGGAGTAATCGATGCCGTGAATTTGTATTTTGCAGACCTCGCGAAATCTTACTTTTCTGAAGGGATGAAAAAATTTAAATCTTGCTGGACTAAGTGTATAATCCTCAAAGGAGACCACGTTGCGCAATAAAGGCAAAATTCTTCAAGAAAAAAAAGTTTGTATGCTATTTCACCAAACTTATCAAACGAACCTCGTACTGCGGTACTGTAATACAGATGCGACCCGTGACAGATTCGAAGCGAGACCTAGACACCATCATTTTCCGAAAATAAGTCTAATATACGAACACTCCAATTGAGTGTGTATCAGATATCAAGTCAATGAAAACAAATTCTGTTTTTCGCAAAATATAAATTCTTTTATCTGGTGTGATATTTGCTTCAAAGAAGTACTTACTTATTTGGTTGAAAATTATAATCTTTTTTCAATTCATCTTTCCGGGTAAAAAAGTAATCTTCTTTGGCGAAAAAATTCATCTTTCTGGGTCAAAAATATCTTTCTTCTTGAAGATTCCAATTCTTCAGGTTGAGAATTCAAATTTCTTCTAATAAATTCGTTTTCTTGGCTTGAAAATCAATTTATTTGGATGTAAGTGCGAATGTTTGCTTGAAGTATTTTTTTTCTGAAAATTCAACTATTCGGTTGAGGATTCATATTTGTAGCTAGAAATTTCAACTATTAGGATAAAAGTTCATCTTTTATGATTTCAAGATGAAAAATGCAACTCTCATCCAAAAAAGTCGTTTTCTCGGGCTTGAAAGTCAACTTTTATCCAAAATATAAATCATTTCTGAAAGTATTATCTAGTAGTCGAAAGTCATAATTTTATATTATTTATATAAACTTAGTGACAACATATGGAGTATAAGAAATTGGTTCTTGCTGTGTGGCTTTCAGAGGATAGTTATAGGTGTAAGTTTTAACTTTTGGAACCGTTTCCATCAATAAAAAAAAAGTTACGAGTGAAAAAAATTTCATTTAATCACATAAAAACGCTATTATTCGTTATTTTTATCTTCATCGTGGTTGCACACACATAAAATATGTTTTTTTTTTCATCTGCAAGGTTTTGAGGGAATTCAGGTATCCGAATTCGAACAAAAAATAAAAAACTTTTTCGCTTCACCTCACAGTGTGCCAAAAAGCACTTTCTTGTACAAAAATCGCTCAACCGTTCAATTTTGAACGGATTTGAATGTATTTTTTTTTACCATAAGGCATCCTAGTATAGCGTATAATTGCCAATTCCCAAATTTCCTCAGAGCAGCATTTCTTATTTAATGACAGAATGAAATTTGTCTTTTTTATAACGTTTCAAATGTGACACTGCTCTAAAGATTCTGAAATTGAACATAAAAAGGCCTTGAATCAGTATAAGATTAATACAGAAATAATCTATCATTTCTAAGAGTGAGGAAAGAATTACTTATATCGTTATGAACAAACTAATGAATAAACATTACTTTTTTGTGAATCGCAATGATTAGTTGTTGAAAATCATAGCATTCGAATAAAGTATGAGAGAAATTAATGTACGGTTACGATTAGTCAAGAATAGTTTCTCCTTGTTTATTCCCTAAACAATTTTGGTAAGCGAATACACAATTTGACAATGTCTAAATGAGTAGGCTTGATTTTTTTCACTGAATAAACTGTGAATATCTTTTCAATGACTTCTTATTGTCATATTTTCCAGTTCGACCAAATTTTTAATTCATTTAAACAATTCTTATAAGCAAATGTGCATATTTAACATTCAATCTTGAGTACAATCAATTTTCTTTATGCCATCAACTATGATCGTCTCATCAGTAGCTTCTTGGTGTCATACTTTTTCATTTGACAGCAAATATAAATTATTTAGGCAATCCTCATAAACAAACACCTACCCTTGCATTTTTTCTGTGATAGTACTGAATTTTTTCTTAAAGAATGGTCTAGAAATGTCTTACCAGTGACTTATTGTTGTCGTACTTTACTTTTTGACAATAACTATTAATTAATTGAATAATTTAGATAAAAAATGCACATTTCGATCTCCTTTCCATGAGGGGGCTTATTTTTTCAAGAAATCAACTCGAAACGTCTCGCTAATCATGGGAGACTTTCTCAGTTCTTAGCATACAGGTATATTGTCGATTCCGTAAAAAAATTGATCTCACTCACGGAAAAATGGTAAAAATAGGTATTTGTATATAATAATTGTTGAAATAATTAACGTTTGCTGTTAATTGGCAGTATGTAATAACAAGAGGTCATTGGTAAGATATTTGTATTTGATTCCGTAGAAAAATGAGATCATTCATGGAAAAAAATCGAAATGTGCATTTTTTATAGAAATTGTTAAAATAGAATTAGAATTTATTTATTAAATCACTAGGGCTAAACAGTCCGCTGAGGAACAAATTATACATATGTCTTTCAAAAAAATGTACCAACACTGGTCGAACGACAATTATGACGTAGTTAAAAAAAACTAAATACAGATGACTAAAAATAAAGTAATATATCATACGATGAATTTGAGTAATATATGCTAATATAAGCTAGAGGTAGGGATAACTGATATTATTAGAAAACTTAAGACTTAATTGTATGATAACTGATATAAACTATGAATCGAATTGTAAGAATTTAGTTGTTATAATACTTAGGCGCAAAAGCCTCGCTAAAAGTTAGAAAAATTAACAATTTACTATTTACCAGTGAAAAATTTTTGGAGTAGAATTATCAATGCTAAACAAAAAGTTAAGGAATAGCTTTTGGAAGTGATAAGGCGAAGGTGCATCTATTATTGATTCAGGTACCTCGTTCCAAGGACGCGCTCCCCTTACGATATCGTCGTAGACAACAAACATAATCAAAAAAAGGAGGGATAAGACTCTTAACAAGAAGAATCCGAGTTGATGTTGGCAAGGATTCGTTGTTCCTTTTAAGCTGTTGGAGTACTCTGAAGGTATTCCTCGAGATTTCTAGAATTTGCTCTTTCCAGGAAAGGGTACGGTTAATGATGTGTTCTAAATTCCTCACCGAATCAACGAAGACAATGTCAAGGCCATCAATCCTTAGTTGAGGGAAAGACGCTAATGTACCAGTGGACAAGGAAGAGGACGGTCCAAGAATAATTGCCTTAATTTTCTAAGGGTTTAGCGTTAAACTATTGTTTAGTGCCCATTGATTCACTATGTTAATATCCTTCTGAACCCGCGAAATGAAGTTACTAATGGAATAGATAGGACCAGAGACATATAGTTTGAAATCGTTCGCAAATTTATGGTACTTGCAATGCTCAAGATCACTACCAAGGTCAGAGGTGTACAGACTGAAAAGGAGGGGGGCAATAGTGAAGTCCTGCGGGACTCCCCTCTCGACTCCCACCCAATCGAACCATTTACCCTCATCTTTAGGCACTTGCTGAGAATGGTTTTTTAAGTTGCATTCGAACCACAGAATTGCAGTATTGAATAAATTAAAGTTGCGAAGTTTATGTAAAAGAAGCTTGCGATACACAGTATCGAAGGCTTCAGAAAAGTCAAGTAAAACAACTATTGTTATTTCCTTATTCTCGATAGCGATTTTAAAGTTTGAAGTAACCTTCGGGGTGGCTGTTAACGTACTGTGCTCAGCCCAGAAGCCCGATTTTAACGGATCAAGTAGCCTACTTGCATCTAGGTAACTCGTGAGTTGCGAATGCACAAGACCACAAGACGTTCGAGCGGCTTGGAGATAGCACAAAGTATCAAAATCGGCCGAAAATCATTAGGTGAAGAGGGACTAGAAACCTCAGGAATAGGGCGGATCAACGCTTTTTCCCATAGATCAGGGAAAAATCATATTTGATGAGAAGAGTTATAGATGTGAAGGAGTGTGGAGAAAATTATAGGAAGTGCTGGTCGAATCATCTTTATAGATATACCATCTGTTCCTAAAGCATTAGTTTCAATTTCGAAGAGTTTCTCAAAGACAACTTTCGGTGTCATGTCTAAAAAAAAATCAGTATTACGAAAAGTCGAGCTTGCCTGAACTGCTGTAAGGGGTGTACCAGAGTTAGGGGAGCTAAAGGATGGTAAATTTGTTAAGGCTTTCATTAAATAATTAGATGAGAAAGTATGAGCTCGGGCTTCATTCTTAGTTGAAATTTAATATAAGCGTCTAAGTAAGTGCCAGATATTTCAATTCTTATTCTCGTTCTTTCTAGCATTTTAATTATATTGATTATGCAAATCTCTGATTTTATTTTGAACTGAGTTCCTTAACTGACGAAACTGTGCTTGTATCAGTGGATTTTTAGTTCTATTTGCCAGGCGATGCTTATCATTATGTTCCTTCATAAGCTTTCCGATTTCAACTGTGATCCAAGGAGCTAAATTTTTATGTTTATATGAACATGCAAATGCGCAAACTGATCGAACGATGAAATTAAGTAAGAGCACGAAAGATTTCATTTACTATTATTGTCCTTAATTTTTAGGATTTTTCCCAATCGTAGGACATTGAGTGCTCCTGAAACTTACACTCATCTAAATATGCAAGATTTTTCATTTGGGTTTGATTACGGTTTGTGGATTGAGTAAAAATATATTCGTATTTAATGTTGATAAGATCGTGATTTGATAGAAATGGAATAAGATCTTAGCTATGAAAATTCAGCTCATCAAGATCATCTACTATCATCAAAATGATCAGTGTGATGGGTGAAATTATGTGGGACAATAGATAAGCCAGCAGTATGTATGATATTTGTTAAATATTTCGTATGATTACAAATCGCATCTGAATTAGTATTAAAATCCCCTGTGAGAATAATATTATGAAGCTTAGGTACAAAGGTGAAAATTTCCGCTTCGAGTTCCGTGCCAAAATAGGCATTTGGAGTTTTATAATTGACACCGACTTAAAAAGTGTCCTTCGATCCCGTGACCTCGACAAAAAGAAATTCAGCAGTAGGATAATTAACGGCGAACCTAACTCCCAATGAAGCCCCCCTAACGCTGTTGTGCACATACAGGCAAACACCACCCCCTCTCCTCTCCTCTTTGTCTCTATGGAAGAGCGCGTAATTGTCAAGTGCGACTACACTTGATGGGTGCTTCGAGGTGATCCATGTCTCTGAGACTGCTATAACATGGTACGCACAAGAGCTGAAAAAATGTCGGAACTCATGAATATGAGCCAATAGAGACTGGGTATTCACATGGAAAATACTCAAAGAAACCATAATTAACTGAAAATAAACTTAGTAAATAAACTTAGTTGTATAACAAGAATTAGCGTGAATGGATCCAAGAATACCCCAGCAGAGAATGTACAGATTATTTATAACGAAAAAAGTTACCAGTACTTAACTCAGTCCAACCTTCATGCTAACAATTCTAATCGATAGGAGATGATATGACTTGAAAATGCTTCTGCTCTAAAGAAATAATTTATAAAGGAAGATTACAAATGTCCTTAAAGATTTAGTTTCAACGTATTTATAGATTATACTTATAAATTGCCTGAAATTAAATGTACGAAGCCGAAGAAAAAAGCTACAAATTTTGCGACTAGTTGTTAACTGAATTAGTTACTAATCCATAAATAATAAAGCCTATAGTTTCTCAAAAAAAAACACCAACGTACAAACCTATGCTCATAAAATTGGAGCGAAAAGGAAGATACAAGAGGAATTGCAAAAAAGTGTACAAGTTGATTAGCTAATCAGCTGCGAGTGCCAAATTGTGCAGTGCAATCCCGAAACTGGAAACATAATTTTGGTTAAATACAATCATCATTTAAATATATAACAATCCAATAATCCATTCACTATTTTCATTTAAATTAAAAAGACATTTTCACAAAGCTTAGGTAGTACTTGAAAATAAATAAAAATAGGCAAATCGAAAAAATAATTAAATAAGTGATTTTGAAAACTTTTTTAAATCTGTTACGATTTTCGATCGTTTGATTAAGTTTTCTTAGAAAAACAAGCAAACAGAAAAATATGGCATTGTGAAATGCATCCTTATCGTGAAAATATATTATGCACTTGTGATGGACTCTTTGAAAAACCAATTTTATCAAAAGTAAATAAAATTCTATGCAAGGTTTGTGGTATAGAATTAATGATAGTCTAAACTTAAAACAAGTCGCTGTTCGTTAATGTAAATTTCTTCATTACCTTACATAAATTGAAATATAATTGTTAAGGTACCCATGAGAAATGCGTAGTGCGAGAGATAGTGGCGAAAGTGTGCTGCGAAAGAGAAAAGACGCTCCCTGGAAGGTGGCACTGATAATTGTCACACAATGTTTCCCAGATGAGATAATGAAACTGGTCTTCTAAAGGGACATCAATAACTCTATGCATCCCACTATATGCGGATGGACCTTCAAGATTTCCAATAGACAGGTCATTAGTCGATAGGGATTGAATCTAAAGCTTTCTGGGAATCAATCCATGCCATTGACAGATTACGATTTTAAGCTGCAGCGTCCTTGCAAACGCTTCTATTGATTAGCAGGTTTTTCCGACAGCCTGCTACGCCTCTTTTTGATCCACGTTGTTTTTAGATCTTTCTCCATTCAGGTTTATTTTTTCGAACAATCCTGTCATTCAGAATAGCTGTAAAGATCTCATACAACGTGCCCAGACAAGTTATCTGTCTGTAGTTCTTCGGATTGTAAACGTCACCTTTCTTCGGTAAGAGTATAGTGCATCCTAACGCCAGCCACTGCGTAATGAGCGTCTCCGACTCCAAATATGGGGTGGAGATTACGGGCAAGATGATGATGTGTAGAAGTACACCTTTTCGGCGCGAGAAACTGCACATATTTTTGTGCTTGATCGTACGCGAGGACCAAAGCCACTCGCAAAGAACGGGTTATAAGAGATGGTGATTGGTCGAGATCGTGATGAACAAGAAACAGGCACTGAGGCCCCTTTTCCCTCACGAAAAACGGGATATGAAAGATGGTGACTGGTCGAGATCGTGGGAAACAAGAAATAGATACTAAAGCTCGTGATTTTTTGTCGACATTTCAAGTCGCTGCGATTTCTTTACTTCTTGTGTTAACTGGGTTTCAGAATGGAACGGTGGTTGCATTTTTTAACATTTTGGCTCACCAATTGAGATTACAAAATGCTGAAAACGCTGTGGAAAATAATTTATTATATTTTTAATTTCAATAGTAGATTCGCTTGCAGGGCCACAAGCTGTTCAGCAAATTTATGGAACTAAAAGAAATCAAGGATTTTAAGAATTCAAAGAATTCATGGAGTATCAGGAATCCAGAGAGCTTAGGGAATACAGAAAATTCGAAGAATTCTGTGAATTGAAGGATTTCAAGAAATTCGAATAATCTAAGAAATTCAGGAAACTTATATAATTCACAGATTTCGGGGAACTCAAGGAATTCAGACAATTTATGTTATTTAGGGAATTTGAAAAGTTCAGGCAACAAAGAGAGTGAAGAGAATGTTAGGAATCCAGAAAATGCAGAGAATTCTGAAATCAAAAAAATTAAAAAGAAGTTGAAACTTAACAAAAAGACGGCGATTTTTCTCCAAATCGAAAATTTTCGTTCTCCTTAAGAAATGCGCCAGTTACGAAAACACTTTTTCCAGCAAAGTTGGCGAAAAACCATACAATGTGATTCTTGATATCTTACCCTGTTAATTACTTTCACTCCATTGCAAGAATGCTGAATGCTGAAATGGAATTATTCTTCTTTAGTTTTCTAGAGAATTTGAAAGCGAAGAAAATTACTTATCGCCTGTTATGAAAGGATACTTATTTATCTGACTTTCACGGTTTTCGTAAAACCCTATTCATTCGTGGCTTTTTTCCGTTTTTTGTAATTATTTCGAGAACCCTTAGGACTATTGGAAGAGAGGTGGTGGTTGGATTCAGCATAAAAAGACGCATTGAAATCATGTCTCACGTGTTTTCAAAACAAATTAGGTATATCTTACATAAGTGATACATAGATGAATACACAGGTGATATTTTCTTGACTCGTGCAGTTATGATTTCGTGAAAATTTAACAATAATGTAAATTCTGTTATTAAATCCAATTTTTCATTTTAAAAAATTCTCACAGAAAGGTAGCAATCGCGAAGGATTATTGAATGCAATTCATGATGTCACGAAGTTGAATGTATTGAGGTAAATCTGCAAAGCCGAAGTACCTGACAGGCTCGAGGGAATTTGAAATCGGGTCGTAACCCGAGACATATTCTTGAGAAGTAATTTCCTGCAAAATATCCAAATAGGATATTATAAATATATTGAAATTTATGAAGAATTGTATTTTTTGGCTATACATATACTAACAAGAAACAGTTTTGTTAAAGAAATCTATTATTTGCTCAAATTTGAAAAGAGTAAAAAAGTGAGCCATGAGATAGGCATGAAGAGACTGCCACACAGTGGGGCATAGAAGATTATTCTGAAGAAATTAGTTTAGAGCTTACAATATTGACCCATTTTGAGTGCTTTTTCAAAGCAAAAGTCTAATTGGATTTCAGAGATATTTGTAGGAGCCGATTTTTGACTTTTTCAAAATTTGTTTCTATTTCATAACAAAGCAAGAAAGAGACAGAGAGAGAGAGAGAGAGAGAGAGAGAGAGAGAGAGAGAGAGAGAGAGAGAGAGTGCAGTCGCACCTTATTCGGCTTAATTTTACTTAATGCGACATTACAATTTCAGCTACCCTCATGCTTCTATGTGACTTCCGTTTCCTGTTCCTTCTCTTTTCCACTCATGCTATCTATTCTCTCTCCGCCTAACTATCTCATTCTACTTCTTTTACTCCTCTAGCTTTTTCAACCTCCTTCATCCATTCTTCTGCCAGTCCCTCCCCTCTAAGATTTGCTTAACATGCTCTTGCTATCCTCCCCTCTCCTTTTTTCCTCTCATATAACCACTCATACATGCTTCCATGTCTCGTCTATCCATTCACATACTCTGCATTTTCTCTTCTCATCCTTCTCCCAAGACATTGCTCCTTTTACTTCATTTTCCAGTCTCCATTTAGCTATTCTCGTCCATCTCTCCTCCCCCCATTCAATCTCCATATATTTTGGCAATCCTTCTCTTTTTATTACCTTATACCACTTATTGTATCCACAAGTTACAAATATTTTTGCAGAACGAATATCAGGATAGTGAATTTCGTGATGATTCTGTGCACACATTATAGGCATTATTTTCAACGTTATTGAAGCAAGAAATAGTGGATCAAGCGTTTGAATGAAAATTATAATTTTCTCATTCAGCAGTAGTTATATGTAAATAAATTGTATTGGCGGAGGTAATGCAAACCATTTAGAGTAGTAAGGCTGAAAACCTTCATTGTTCATATTTATTATATATTTATTATATGCTCATTATATATTTACATTCACTGTTCAATACATAGTGATTAAATTTATATTTCAGAAAAAATAAGGGAAAAATGTGGGTGAAGTGAGAGAATTGTTAGATGACATAATCGCACAAAAAGTAGTAGTAGGGAATGAAAAATGTTGCACTTGTGACACGAAATTACAAAATCAAATAGAACATAGTTAGAAAAATACATATAATTGGGTGCGTAAAAAAATCTCAATGTTATAAGTCTGGAGTATGGTGTTTTCGCGACCTTTTTGAGGGAGACTTAACGTATTAATGAAATACAAATAATTTAAAATGGCGGATGAGAAAGCATCTAGTATATATTTGAAAGAATATTCCTTAGTTACCCCTTGATCGGAATACTTCATAAATGTCTTTCATTTCATAAAAATGAAGACCATGATCGGAATTCTGTGCTTCACCTTCGTGGTGTTCCCTGATCCTATCGGTCAATATAATATCTATTACTTACAGTGCATTTTTGATTACGGTGTACACCTAGAAAGAATATTTGTTTCATTCAACAAAAGCGTTTCATTTATTTTAGAAAATGTTTTGTTGATTTATCAACATTGTTTGATTGGATTTAGATAATAACTAAAGAAAGTTTTGTATTAGAATAGAAAAATTTAATTTTTTGTTGAACTTGGTACTAGCGGGTCCTTCAATTCTTCAATATTCTTATCTCACGGCAGAGATTGTGACGTTAGAAAATCAGGAATTATTGAATCTGTTTGCATTGCAATGATCCTTGTTGAATTGATAGATTCAAAAACAAAATCGAATTACGCCTCTATAAACAAAAAAACAGAAAATTTTTGGTCTTTTCCCGACTAGAAGACATTTTTTCTGGACATTAAAATTTGAACTTTCAAACCTGAAAAATTGTTCAACTTAGCTTTTGAAAAAGTGACTACAGAATCAAAGCATTCATTCATGTCTGAAAAGAAAGCCTAGGATTTTTCCTTCAAATACCTTCAGGTTAAAAAGTAGATGTTAGAGTGTTCCAAAGAAAGCATTTTCGAATTTGTAAATTAGATTATGAGTTTATTGCGAAGTTTTTTCTAAGTTCTTCCAATTAAAACTGTAGTTAGAACAAATTTCTTCCAATTGATGTCAAAAGTGTAATAATGGCATGCCGATTTTTCAACCGAAAATTTCTTGTCGAAAACTTGAATTTCCGTCTTTTCTTGATAAACAGCGACAAATAGGGAAAAATGTTAAAGAAAAAGTTTACTCGTATGGAAATGTCCTATGAACAAGTCCATTTACTCTTTTATAAATCCTTCCATCGTTGTGGAAAAAATCGAAAAAAATTCTCGTGATAATGAAAGTTGTTCGACCCGCGTATAATTTACAGAATGTCTTCTCTGCACAACAAGGAATAGGGAGAAAAAAATTTGATAACCCAAGAAAATATGTTTTTCAATAAAACAGACTTTTTTTATTTTCAAAAATCCAGCCAGAGAATGTAGTGGAATTTGTTGAAAAAATCGAATTTTTTTATTGTGTCTAATATTATTATTTTTATTTTTGCTTGTATGAAGAAGATCTGCTGTGAGTACATGCGGCTCATAATATTTTTATGTCGACAGAAATTTTGGTTCGAAAAAATTGATTCTTGAAATTTTTCTGGGTAAAGATGCAAAATATCGTGAAAGAGTAAGAGGGGTCTTTTATAGAACATTTTTAAATAAGTGAATTCTTTAAAAACATTTCTTCGTAATGTTCGATATTCGTTTGAATTTTTTGACAATATAAAGAACATATTTTCATAAGAACCCAATCTTTCGTATTCCTTGCCACATTCTTGTTGAATTTGTGCGTATATAAAGAGCAAAACCTGTAAGTGTTATGCGGGCTGAGGCATATTCGTGTAGACAGGAACTTTCTCGAGGGTCGAAAATCGATTTTTTATGTAGATAAGATGAAGCATTCTTGTCTCCTTATGATCAAATGGTTGTAACTAAATATAATACTATTCTTTTAATTTACTCGAATGATTATGATGTGTGCTTGAAACTTCGCATTTGAGCCAAGTTGTTTCAAAATCCGAATGTACTGATTCCATGGCCTGTTCACTGGAAAATCTAAGGCCTTTTCCTATTCACCAACGAAAATCAAGAATATGAAGAAAAAAAACAACTTGAAGTTTAGGTGTACTTCAAACGTTCAAATCGCAGTAACTTCGCTGAAATTCAGAAATATAGTCCACGTATTTTGGTTCAAGTGATGTAGTAAAATAAGATTCAACTACGGCTTGAGAGTGGTTGAAGCACCTAACATAATTTTAAGAACCAAATCTGAAAATTCCATGCAGTGCATCAATTTTGAACAAAAATACTTAGGCTATATTTCTGAGACTCTGCGACGTCACTGCGATTTGAACGTTTCAATTACACCCGAAATTTCAAGTTGTACTATTTTAAAGTTCCTTATTTTTGTCGAAAATAGGCAAAGGCCTTGGATTTTTTAGCGAACATTCCATGAAGTCTGTTTATTCAGATTTCAGAAAAGTCTGACTTAAGTAAAAAGTTTTAAGCACACATCCTCATTATTCGTGGAAACTAATAAAAGCAGTACAAGAGTACAATGCTTGACAGTGCAAAACTAATATAATTTCTTGTTACCTAGACGATCAGGACTAATATTATATTAAGTAACAGCATTCTGATCAATAAGGTGAAAAAAAAAGAAAAAATGTATAACCTTTCATCTGAAGTTGGTTCAGGCACTCCGTGCTACATAATCCTTGTTTTCCATTCTGAAGCGGCAAAATCTGAATGCGTTGTGTTGGTTGAGGTGATGTAGCCTGTTTACAAGCTTTACAGCATGTCCTTCTTATTATTTTAAGAAAGCGTACAGATTTAAACAGTCGCCTTTATTCATTAAAAGAAGTTACATAAGAATATTAAATGTGTAAATAATGCTTGTTTGCCATTTTGAAGCGGTAACATCTAAATGCGTTTTGTTGTTAGAGGTGACCTGGCCCGTTTATAAGTTTCATAACATGTCATTATTATTTCAATAAAGTGTAAAAAGGTAAACAGTCACGTTTTTTTATTGAATGAAGTTGGGTAAAATATTAAATGTGTAAAAAATGCTTGTTTTCCATTCTGAAGCGATGACATCTAAGTGCCTTGTGTTGGTTAAGGTGATGTAGCCTGTTTACAAGTTTCACAACATTTTCTCCTCATTATTTTGAAAGAGTGTTACTATACATCTTCATTGTTTAAAAAAAGGAGAGCTGGGAGTTTTGAATTTTAAGAACTTTCACTTGAGATTCTCACAAGTATTAGCTTCGCAACTCTAAATTCTCAGCTCTCACTTTGACGAGCCTTGCTTTCTCAGTCATCTCATTATGAGACGACCATCTTATTTCTTACACCAGACTTGTCTTTCCGTATGTGTAGTTGACGATATTTGAGAATTTTTCTCGTAAGTTACATATAAATTGATCACTTATTGGTGTCTCTGATAAAAACTTCTTTCTTGCATTCAGTTTAATTAAATCAGTCTCGGTTATAGCACGTTAGATGGGAATTTCATATACTTAGATTTATTTGCCTGTGATATTCCGATTGGATCACACTACTTAGTATCAAACTCCACATACTACTCATATTGTATATCGTACTTATTATAATATTATTCTGCTCACATAGTATTATGATATGATTCTCATTAAATTAAAATATAATGCTATAATATAATGATAATTACGTCTATTCTGCGACATAGCATCACCCTTTAAGTAATTTTTAATTAAAACATGAGAGAATGGAGTGCAACAGGCACGGCATAACAATCACGATCGTGCGAACTTTCTGATTGGCTTGCACGCCCTACGCCACAGACACTGCGCACTAAACTCCAACGAGTAATGTTTTGATTGGGTCGCATGTCCCGAATATCGAGGAATAGATTTTTCTCACGTTCTATAATCTCTCTATATGAATTATATCCCATACATTATATGATTTATATCTTATATGATTTATTCTAGATATTGTTAATTACGTTACCCAGGATCAAACTCCGTTATGCTACTCATCTTATTATAGCGTGTTGATTACAGTTCTAGCCTCCGAGCTGGTCGGACGTGTTTTTCGGTCGATCCCTGTCACGCCTTTCTGAGAACTTACG
>JAUMHM010012383.1:0-17473 GCA_032362435.1 Melikaiella ostensackeni
CCCCCCCCCCCCCCCCCCCCCCCCCCCCCAGTAAATAGATACTGTTACGTGATATTTTTAACAAAGTACAAATGAAAAGCATGCTTAACGAAATTACTCTATCTGAAATAAGGAAAGAACTCAATCAAATAGAACATTATTCAACAATAGCTATGCGTTATCGAAAAACAGGCTTTCTTCAAAAGAAATTTTTAGGGATTTAAGTGTTTATTTATTAAATTCATACTTGAAATTATGTGAACATAAGATTTTAAGCAGTAGTATTTCAATTAATTAGAATGAACGCAAAAATTAATAGAAAAAAAACAAGAAATTTTTCATAGTTTTCAATAATTTGAAGGGATTTTGAAGGATTTCAAAGATTTAAGGGTAATTTTTCCAGTCGTTTGAAATCCTACTAAATTCAAAACTGAAATGTATAAATTAAATTTTAAATCTTCTTCAATTTTTATTAGTTGAATTTTCAATATTTGCAAATTCGAGAAGCAAGCGAATTTCATATTAAAAACGAGTGTTAAAAACTTTATACTTGCACAATTTCACATGAAAATTTAATAAATGAACATTTCAATCCATAAAATAAAAATTTGTAAAAAAGTCGATATCTTCGAAAACGAAACGCTGTTTTTTTCTTGAATTTTCAATAGTTCAAAATTAATTTTTTTGGTTAAAGATTTATCATTTTAGTTGAATTTCGTCTTTTTGGTATAAAAATTCATCTCTTATGGTTACAATTTTCAAATCTCATTACTTGGTTGCAAATTTAATTACTGTGTTGAAAATTTTCTAAAAAAAAAGTCATCATTCATGGTTGACAAATCATTTTTTTTAAAATTTCAACTGTTTTGTTGATCATTTCTTTTTTGTATTGAAAATTCAAACTATTTTGGTAGGAAATTGAACTATTTGGTTGGAAATTAACTTTCTTATTGAAAATACATATTTTCGAGTTGAAAATTCAACTACTTTGTAAAAAATTCGTCTTTTTGGCAAAACTTCAACAATTTGGTGGAAATTGTTTTTCTTTCTGGACTGAAAAATCTTTCTTGGTTGAAAATTCGACTTTTTTGTTAAATTCCAGGTGATTTTGAACGAATACAAGATAAATGCACAAGAATTCAGAATAAATTCAAAACAATTCAAGTTAAATTCCAAACAATTTATATGAATTGAAAAATTCAAAAATCCAAATAATTTCATTGATTCCAGTAAAATTGGTGTAAATTCAGAAGAATTCAAGGGAATTTCAGCGACTTTGATTAATTAAATGTCAGTCGAGTAAATTCAGAGGAATTTACGGGTGATAACGAGAAATCGATAAAATTCATAAAAATTCAAGCCGAATTTTCAAAAAATTCAAATGAATTGAAAACGATTGAAGAATATTTAAAAAGTTTATTGCATTCATGAAATTTAGAGAGAATTTAGGAAAATTCAAGGAAATTCAAAAGAATTTATAATGAAATGCCTGAGATGAATTAAAAATTATTCAAGTGAATGGAACAAAATTTTTCAAATCCAATCAATTCAAATAAATGAGAGTGAATAGAATTAGTGGATATGAATCTGATAAAATTCATCAGGATTCAAGGGGAATCTATAAAAAAAGATCCAAGTAAATTGAAAACGATTAAAAAATATTGAAAAAATTCATTAAACTTGGAGAGAATTTGGAAGAAATCCAGGGATTTCAAAAGAATTCAGGGAGAGTTAAAAAAATTAAGAAAATTCAGAAAAATGTAAGAGAATTTAGAATTATTCAATAAGAAATCAGACTGAATTACAAATAAATTCAATTGAACTGAAAAATATAGAAAAATACAAAATATTGCATTTATTTCAGGAAAATTGGAGTAATAATTCATCAAAATTTGATAAAATTCATAAAATTTAAGATGAGTTAAAAATAATTGCTGTGAATGCAACAAAATGTTTCAAATCTGAAAAAAACCATTCAGTTCTGATAAATGGGAGTGAATAGAATTAGTGAATACGAATCTGATGAAATTCTTAAGAATTCAAAGAGGATTTATGAAAAATTCAAGTAAATTGAAAGCGATTCGAAAATACTGAAAATATTCATTAAATTTTGAGAGAATCTAGAAAAATTCCTGGGAATTCAAAACAATTAAATGAAATGCCTCAAAATTCAAGGTAAATTAAAAAAACTTCAGGGTAAATTAAGAGAAATTAAAAAAAAATTCGTTGAGTAGAGTAGAATCCAAGTGAACTCAAAGGAATTCAGAGACAATTTAAAGAATCAAGAGAATTGAGAAGAATTTAAAAGCATTTAGGATAAGTTAATAAGAATTCAGGTTGAATTCTAAGTGAATTTAAATGAATTCAAAGATTTAAAAAATCCGAAATATTCCATTGATTTCAGTAAAATTGCAGTTAATCTAGAAGAATAAAAGGAAATTCAAGAAAATTCAGAGTGAATTTAAAATGCATTGAAATGAGATGAAAAAATTACAAAATATTTCATTTATTGCAGTGAAATTGAAGTGATAATTTATTAGAATTTGATTGAATTCATAAAAATTCAAGATGAATTCAATATAATTCAAGTGAATTTAAAAGGATTCAGGGGAAAAAAATCATGGGAATCCAAAAGAATGTAAAAGAATTTAGGATACATTGACAAGAATTCCGGGTGAAATCCAAATAAATTCAAATGAATTGAAAAAATCGAAAAAAATGCATAATATTCCATCGATTCCATTCAAATTATAATTAATTTAGAAGAATTAGGGTAAATTCAGGTAGAAAGTTTTTTGAGCAATTTTTGAAAGTGCAAACTGCTTTAATAGCCTTAACGATTGAGAAACCATTTTCTGCTATACAAAAACCCCCATAAAACACACAGTTTTCAATTTATCCAATTCTTTTATAATACTTTTTCACTTTGTGCTTAATGTGGGATAACACTTCCTAAATAATAATTTAAAATATATAAAACAAATAATTGAACTTTACTTATTTCAAAAAGGGCTCTTTAAGTATTTAAAACGTTTAAAAATCATTGAAAATTAATAAGCAATAACGAAAATTCGAGTGCAAAAATGCTTTAATAACCTTTATGACGCAAAAAACCACTTTCTGCTATAAATATCCCCCATAAAACTCAAAGTTTCAATTTACCCAATTCTTTTATTTAGATCGAATCCACTTCAAATTAGACAGGTTTTATACACTTCAAGTCCATAAAATCGAATTTTCACATTTTTCTTGGAAACAATGAAAGGTAAAAAAATATTAAGTTAGAAATTTGCACGTCTAAAAATTTACTAAAGAAACTATCTCTTACTCTTTCGTGATATCTTCCATCGTCTACAAGAAAAATTCAAAAATTATATTTTCAGGAAAAAAAAATTCTCCCGGCATCAAAAAAGGTTTATTCTACATAAAACTTATGGAGTGCTTTTCTTATATTAGCAGACACTTTTCAAAAATATTGGAAAATATAAAAAAGTGAAGTTTTCCAGAAAATATTATTTCATGTTTTCGAAATTCGAAGGAAAAAAAGATTTTCTGGGAAACCCTACTTTTTTCATTTCTTACCATATTTAGCTTTTGCTCGAATAAGGAGGGCATCTTTTATCAATTGCATGTGAGAGAATTTTTCTTCTAAACATAAAGCTTCTGAATTTTTTTCATAAACGATCGAAGATATAAAAAAGAGCAATCAATATTTTTTGTAGAACTTTTTTAGACGTGCAAACTTTTATCGCAACACTTTTTTGAACTTTTCATTGGTTGTGAGAGGAATCTGAAAATTCAATTTTATGGAAAAAAATTCTCCTGGCCACAAAAATTGTTTAGCCCTCATAAAACTTAGAGGATTTATTATTATTTATAATAATATTCTCTTAGAAAAATGCTAAGAAGTTACGTTTTTTTTTTTTTTTGAAATCTTAAAATTTTTGTCCATTTTTCACTTAGAGTGAGATAATACTTAATGAAGTTTAACAAATCTAATTTTTTAAACGCCAAAAACTCGCAAAACCCAATTTTTCACTTATGGGGTTCTTTTGGGGTCCTATGAAGCAGACTTATGGGGGCCGTTTTTCTGAAAATCAAGAACATTCTTTTTAATATGCGTTATACGGGAAACTGTCCGAAAGAATAGTTGTTTTCGTAGAAGATTCCTACGTCGATTCCTACAAAAAGTTCCCAGGCATTTTTCGATATTTTGAACTGCTTTTTGAGTATTTTTAAAAATATGAATTTTCCCCCCAAAATAGTTTTTTTCCTTTCTGACTTCTAAAGTACGTGTAATCAATTCTTATGAACCTCATGTGAAAAAACGTTAGCGACATTGATTTTCTTCATTGTTAGAAACTTTTTTTTCTTTTTTAATTTTCGAAAATTACATTTTTTCAGTTAACGCTTTAACTTTGTGTGAGGAGTTGTTATCATCATGAATTCGAGCAGGTAGGAATATTAGTGATTTTCATGTTCTTCCAGATCCAAATTTTTTGTCTTAATTACCAATTTGGAAATATTAAAATTTGTATTTTGATATATGAATTTAAAATCGAACAGATTTGCAATAGAATGAAAACTGTATTGAAAATTAATACTAATGAGTGAGTGATCAAAATTAGGATGAAGTCCCAAATTCGGTATTTTGAAGAGAATAAATGTCAATAACATTCCCATCTAGTCAAATTCACATGGAAACAACACCCCACACCTTATAGTTCAAGCGCTAACTGAAGAATCGTAATTTTGGAAAATGTACAAAAAAAAGGGTGTGAAAAAACGAAGAAAATTATTGTCAGGAACGTTTTACGTTCTGAGGTTCATAATCAAGTGTCTTCTTACACGTGCTTCAGGAGTCGGAAAGGAAAACAATTATTTTGGCGAAAAATTCACATTTTTGGAAATACCAAAAAACGGTTCAAAATATCGAAAAATACAGTCAAAACTTTTTCGTTAAACTCTTCAAGGAGAATAACTTTCTCTCTGAAGTTTTCCTGGTCATATCGTTTATTTTTTAGAAAAAAAACCCAAACATCTTTCGCAAAAATCCCAAAAAGGACGCGAGATAGAAAAAATGTATCAAGAGATATTGCATGTTAAAAAAAAATTAATATGCATCAAGTTTTTAGATCTTTCGAAGATAAACAATTTTGCTTGTTAACCTTTTTTCGTATATTGCATTGGTTAGCAAAAAATTTTGTTTTTTTTTTATAACATTTTTTACGATTAAAACAAAAAGCATGCGTCTTATCGAAAAATGTTTCGCCTAAATTTTGTAGGTTCTCCTGGAATGAAAAATTTTGCTCTTCAACATTTTTTTAGTATCTCGTGCCATTTGGCTAAAAATTTCAATTTTCGATTTTTCATTGAAATTTTTGATGGGTAGATCCACCACTGTTGGTCAAAAAATGCTGGACTGACATTTAGTTACAGCATTTTTATCAATAAAGTGAATGAAGTGAAAAGAAAAGGAAAATTTATCTCATTTATCTAAAAAAAAACGATTTTTAACCCTTTAAAAGTACTTTTTTCAAAAACTGCTCTGGGGATTTTGCTAAAATTTATTTTGCACACTATTTTTGAGATCATAAATCGAAATCCAAAAAAAAAATTATTGCGCTATAATCTTGCATTCAAAACTGGTTTAGGCACACCGAGGTCACTCTTATGCTCTCCCAACCAAGTCGCAGACTGATTTTTTTTAGGTATTCTGTAATTTTCATTGGAATATATTCCGAAATGTTCGCAAGTATTCTAAAGTATTCTCGAGTATTCTTAAGTATTTCCAAATATTCTCACATGTTCCCTCATATTCCCACATATTTTCTCATGTTCCCATATATTCCAAGTATTCCTTGTATTCAAAGATATTCCCAAATGTTTCGACATATTCTCAAATATTCCCAGGTATTCTTCGAGCATATATTCCTCGTACACGCAAATTAAGAGTGGTCCACCCCTTGCTTAACACTATTTCAAAAAGGGCTAGATACTTTATTTTCGTTTTGAGTGTAAAATACTTAAAAATAACGAGCAAAAAGTATTCCGTAAAGAAAAGTCGAGTGTAAGAACTTTTTGCTTGAAAATGCTTGAGGCTCACCTCTGGTAACAAAGGCCATGTCAAACGGTTCAACTCTTGTACCACGACGAAATGCATAAGGTGCTCCACCCGCATATAATATCTCTGGCAGCTCCTCCTCATCTTCGGCTGGAGCTGCCCCGGCAGGTGGCGCTATCGCGCGACGTGGCGCTGCCCCGCCATGACGTGCTCCTTGAGGAGGACGACGACGTGGCGGCATTGGACTTGATTCTGTAAGAATAAATACAGGATTTTTCTATCAACGAAATTTTCCAATGAACCCCAAAAATTTGTTCTGGATGGGAAGATAGGCGGCGATGCATGCAGTACTTTCTAAAACATTATTTTCGAGTGGCCTTTAAATCTACGCAGGAAAACAGCCCAGAATGAATTTTAGGCACAAAGTATTTGGGTTAAATTTTTGGTTCGGTGCGTTTCAAATTTCAGTTTCAAAGATTGGTAATATAATGAGACAAAAGTTGTAGGTACGGAAGGATGTACCTAGATTTGAAATGAATTTTTTCGAGCATATGTCGGGAAACTTTCGATTCGAAACTTATTAATTTTTATTATGTATCTAAAATCTCTAACTGTAGGTACATATGAAGATTTGATGTAAAATTTTGGAACATATGTTGTAGAAAATTTCAGTCAAGGGCGTAATAAAGAGATGCAATAAAATGTAATTATTATTGCAAATCTTTTGCCCCCAAATGTCAGAGTCACATTTCGACTTCTCATATTTGGGAAATATGAGTGTGGCTGGAAACAGGCCAACCTCTTTCCATTTTTTACAAATCACTATCACAGCATGAACTGAAATTATTGCCAACATATTCGAAAAACGTCACATTCAATATTCGCATGTACCGAATCGATGAAACAATTCTTTTGTACCAAAAATTTCACATGGTATTATATTATATTCTACTTACGAACAAAGCTGAGAAACATCACAAAAGTGAAGAGCACGGTATAGATTAAAATCTTCATTTTGGTAAAGAAGAGAACTTTACTGATGTATTACTTGTTACTTGTTGCGGGTATATATACTCTCCATTATCTTATTATTGACAAAAATGATTGTCTACATTTAGGCGGTGGGATAAGGTTAAGACAATAAAGTGTTGCGTAAAGCGTATTTCAATTGCTACAAAAAAAACTGTATTTGCTTTCCTTGAAAATATTACAGTTGGGAGTGGAACAGATCTACATGTGTCATGAGATTAGCAGCCATCCATAAATTACGGAACACGTTCTTGGCCAATTTTTTACTCCCTATGTTACGCAATATTTTCAACCATGTTTTACTTAATACAATTTAGCAACTGAATAACCAAATAATTAGAAGTTATTAAAATGAAAAAAATACAATTGAAAAAATGTGGAACATGCAACAAAGGAACTACACTTTCGTCTAAAATTAAAATTACTAGTGCACAATGCTCATAAAATGTAGTAAAACGAGATTATACAATATACAATTTTCTCAAATCTTTGATCAAATCACTCAATGTTATATTTTCAGCAACAATTTAGTAGTAATTTCAAAATTTTCCAAAAAACTTTCTTCCTGAATTCCCTTCAATTCTTCTAAATCAACTCTAATTTCATTGAAATCAATGAAATATTTTGGATTTCCTTTTCATGTTTTCAAGTCATTTGAATTCATTTGGAATTTACCCTGAATTCTTATTGATGTATCCTAAATTCTTTTACATTCTTCTGGATTCTCATGATTTTTTCAAAACTTCCTGAATTCACTTAAATTCTACTCAATTCCAAGGATTTTCTTTAAGTTTTTTTCTTAATTTACCCTGAAGTCTTTTAAACTTTTCTTGAATCCTTAGGCGTGTTATCGAATATTTTTGAATTACCTCAAAATTTTCTGAATTCTATCCAAATTTAATGAATATTTCCAATTTTTTTGAATGGTTTTTCATTTACTTGAATTTTTTGTAAATTCTTCTTGAATCATTTTAATTTCCAATTTTACAAACATAAATGAAATATTTGGTATTTTTTCAATTCATTTGAATTCATTTGAAATTCACGCTGAACTTTTTTGAATTCCTTTTGATTCATCTAAATTAACTGCAATTTAACTGATAACAATGGAATACTTCAGATTTCTTGAATTTTTTAAATTCGTTTGAATTAATTTGGAATTCACCCTGATTTCTTATTAACTCATCCTGAATTCTTTACAATTCTTTTAAGTTCACTTGATATTTTCAACTTCTCCCTGAATTCTTTTGAATTCACTTGAATTCTATCCAATTCAACGAATTTTTTTAGTTTTTTCTTTTTAATTCATCCTGAAGTTTTTTAAACTCAATTTGAATTTGGAGGCATTTCATTGAATTCTTTCGAATTCCCTCCAAATTAAAAAAATTCAATGAACTTTTTAAATATATTAGAATTGTTTTCAGTTCATTTGAATGTTTTTTTGATTCGTCTTGAATTTTTAAGAATTTGATCGAAATTTTCTCGTTTCCCTTGAATTCCTGTAAATTCACGTAAATTTTCATGAATTTATCAAAGTCTCTTGAATTCCCTTGAATTCTTCTAAATTTACTCCAATTTTACTAAAATCAATGGAATTATTTGCATTTTTGGATTTTTTAATTCATGTACATTCTTATGAATTTAACTTGAGCTGTTTTGAATTTATTGTGAATTCTTATATGTATTTATCCTGTATCCATTCAAATTCACCTGGAATTTTTAGAGGTTTCATCGGATTTTTTCGAATTCTTTTGAATTTAAGAGAACATTACTTACATTATTAATGCACACTATTCACTTTTAGACGATTTTATTATTTTTTGGGATAGAAATTAGTTATTTTTTGTCACTTCTTTGGTTTAGATAGGTCAACTTTTACATTTTTCAAGTAAATTAATTTTAATCTGTGAAACTCCTGGTTATATGTACTATAAATTTAGAAATCAGAAATTTGGAAATTCCATTTGATACTATCAAATGCTAAAAAAAATATATGAGTTCTACCATAATATGTTACCTTTAAAATACGGAAAAAAGTATTTCAGATCAACATAAATTTTTTTTTATATGCACATCAATTGCAATAAGTGTGAAAATAATTATTTGTAAAATAAAGAAGCAAGCTCTTATTTCATAATTATTATTTTTTGTATTGAATGATAATTTTTTTACATAAACCATTTTCGATATTTTGTAACTAAAAATAGCAATTAGTTCTGCTTCTCGAGCCTTGAAATATGAAAATTATAATTTCATCATTATTATCATTTATAATGCAATTTTGATTAAACAAATAATTACCAAAATAAAATTCTTATTTTATTGATTTTTTCGCGCTCTTAGTTTGTGTATAATATTTAATTTTCTCAAATAAACAAAATGTCTTCATTATCCCAATAATGTCATGGGTATGCCGATAGAACATTTAAGGTTCAAATAGTCACAAGAATTAGTGCAGCACCCAGAATCCCAAGGAGCATCCTTTCGGAAGATTGACGTTTTCTACCCCCTTCACTTTCTCAGAAATTAACGTTTCCCAAACAACTCATAAAATGCCAGTCTTTTAATTTTCATTAACAATTTGGTGTCTTTTTATAGTTAAAAAGAACCCTAAAAACCATTCTCCCGGAAAATTGACGTTTTCATCCCACAGAAATAATCATTAAATCTAGAAAACTAATCCCAGCATAGTTAACTAACCCCATCAGCTGCTTAACTAAAAACGCCAAAAAATTCAAATTATATTTAATGACAGCTGTCAGCTTCCCAAGACTTCAGTAGATATCCCTATCTCCACGGTAATAATGAACAACCCCAAGAAACCACCACTATTACATTTAACGAACTCCATCGCAGCTGCTTCGTTAAAAGAACTAGTTGGGGATGTTAGGGGTTGTTGAATATTATTGTGGGGTTGATAACATAACCTAGATTTTTCTGTAGGTGACCTGTGTGAATTTTTTTAATTAAAATTTTTTTTAGCTGTTTGACATGCAGACACTTTCGAATTGTTTCTATAAAAGTGCTAGGGATTCTTTTTGGGGTTTGTCGAATATTATTATTATATTATCGTTAGAAGTGATAGGGGTTGTTTTAGCAGCTTATTATATATTATTGTGTGGTTGATAACATAACCTGGAGTTTTCTGGAGGCGATCTGTTTGACTTTTTTCAATTAAAAAATGGTATGGCCATTTGACATGAAGACACTTTGGAATTGTTTCGTTAAAATTAAAAGGGTTGGATTTGATGAGCGTTTGAATAGTATTGTCGGATTGAGAACATAATTTGCAGTTTTCGGAAAGTGCCCTATGTGACTATTTACATTTCAAAAATTTTATGGCTGTTTTAGATGAAGACACTTTGGAAATTTTTCGTTAAAGGAACTAGCGATGAATTCTAGGGGTTGTTGAATATTATCGTGGGATTCAAAACATAATCGGAAGTTTTTTGAAAGTGACGTGTGTGACTATTTTTATTTTTAAAAAATTATTGCTGTTTTAGATATGAAGATACTTTGGCATTGTTTCGTTAAATGTAATAGGAGTTGCTTCTGGGGTTTGTTGAACAATAATGTGTGGTTGGAAAAACGATGTGCAGTTTTTTGAAAGTGACCTGTTTGACAATTTTCAATTGAAAAATTTTATGGCTCTTTTACATGGAGACACTTTGGAATTGTTTCGTTAAAAGTGACAGGGTTGAGTTGTGAGGGTTGAAAAATATTATTATTTTAATTGTTTGAACAATTGCAGAACGTCTAAAAAAAAACATCATTGTTAAAGTTAATTATCAGTATCATTAATCGCGGAAAATAGTACCATGTCATGAATTATAGGAAAGCGCACATTTCTCAAGAAAAAATAATTGTTTAAAGAAATAAAAATTATTTAACAAGTAGATGTAAACATTTCCCTTACCGAATAAGATTGATTTGTGCCAAAAATCTGCAAAAAAGTTCTGAAGATTTCGTCTTGAGCTAACGCTTTCTAAGCATAAAAATTAATAACATTGATTGTAAATGTTGCTGATGGAATAATAATTCAATTATTTTTGAGTGCTGAGACTGTAGTTTCATTTTGCTCTCCCAATTTTTTTTTCAAATGCAATTTGCAGTTTGGAAACGCTGGTAGTTTCAGTTTTGTGACAGCAATTTCGTTGCCAATTTTGTTGCAAACAACAAGATGGGAGGCAGCCGGTCCGAGCCAGGGCGGTCGGCGGCGGCCAAGTGGCCAGATGGTCAAGAAATGTCCAAGAAACATCCTAGGATATCGTATGGATGGCCCAGGGATGTAGAAATTTCCGCCTTGTTGGGATATCCAGAAATTATTCAGAAAATATCTCTAGGATATCCACAGGATATCTTTGGACATAAATTCGATATCCCTCAATATCACAGTACTGTACAGGAATAATAGCACATGATCCACCCTGAATGGAGTCTTATAGAAACGTAAAGCAAGCGCGTCCGTGAGTTAAAGTAAATTTTTTTTTATTTGTTCCTATTGTTTCAGTAAATTTAAAATATGCTAAAAATCAAGTTAGGTAGATTAATTTATCGAGAATAATGGTGATATGAAGGGATGAAGGCATAGTTCCAGAATATTTTAAAACTTCAGTTTCATTGCGTTTTATTTTATTGAATTTTACAGCGCTTTAGTTCTTAAGATAATTTTCGAATTTATATGAGGTATTTCAACTCATCGTATAAATTTTAATTCCCAATCATGTTCGTAATCAGCACCTCAAAATACGTTAGCGTACTTGTTTTAAACAAAGTCGGAGGTATGCGTGTTTCCGAAGTTTATCCAGATTGAACTTTTTTTATATATATTTTGGTATTTCTGGGAAATGAACATGAAGCCCTTCCCCGCCTGACATTTTCTTTTTGGACCAAAAAGAAAATTTTCCAGAAGGTTTTGAATGATTTTCTCTAAAATTCGGAAAAGTCGCCAAAGTAAAAAGTTACTTTTTTTAATTTTACTTGCCGAACTTTGATTTCACCAATTGATTTAATTGTACAAAAAGTTGTACTTAGCTATGTTTTTACATCGTTGATGTTTTCGGTGGTTTTAAGAAATTCTACATTGAGTACTTCATCGAACTTCGACTCCACAAAATCTTCCGAAAATTTTGCTGACATTTTTCAGCGGGTCTGGAAATTGATTCATCAAATCCGGGAGGGTGTGATGCATCTCTCTTTGAAATTAGTTTTGTCTTGAAGAATGTAATTGGAC
The DNA here is from genome assembly GCA_032362435.1 of Melikaiella ostensackeni. Lineage (NCBI taxonomy): Eukaryota > Metazoa > Arthropoda > Insecta > Hymenoptera > Cynipidae > Melikaiella > Melikaiella ostensackeni. Next base: position 12,306 of record JAUMHM010012383.1, read on the forward strand.
AGCGTTAACAGAATTAACTTGCAAACAGCCTATTTTCAAGTTTCACAATATTACCTTCAGCTTGGTCCACAAATGACGTCACGCTAATGTGACTAATTGTAAGCCTGAGGCTTATTGTTTCAATAAAGCTGAAAATGTTACACAATCGTATTCTTTTATTAAACTTTTTTATTTGTCACGTTTCACGTACTTATAACCATTTCTTAATTCATAAATTCATTCCTAAATGAATTGATACATTTTCAACAAGCAATTAGTAGTCACCCACTATTGGATTAGTAAATATTTCGACCAATCGAATTAGTAATTTTCTACGAATCTTGAGTGGCTCAGTTTTCTCAATTAGAGTTAGTAGAGTTTCACTAAATACTTCTTTGTAAATCTTTTAATTTTTAATCATTCAATCTGGAATATTCCGAAATCAAAAATGTAGATACTTCATCAAAATTATTTTTTCACGTGCATTAAATTTGAAATTTTTCAGTTTTGGACGTTTCCAATTTTAAATTGCGGAATTTTTAGCAGGCTTCTGATTTAATATTGTATAATCTTACCAAAATAATGATTCTAAGAAAGTCATAAAAACAAAATCGGAGAAACAAAATTTTGATAATCGAAAAACAGAACTGCATAAAAAAATAGACAGGAGGACCCTAAAAAGTATAATTAATTTGGAATCGATTCATAAATGCTTCGATTCGCCCCGTTAAAAAAACATGTTTGCAAAAAATCTTATTTTCGTAATTTGAATATTTCAAATGTATGCCGACTGTCTTTACGTGTCCAGATATCTCAACCGTCACGATAAATATTTACAGCTTTTTATTTGCTGATGCTTAGGAGATAACTCGTGCCCAATAGAACCCTGTTTTCAACAAACAATTATTTGACTTTTGATTTTTGATTATTGAACAACCCCAATTTCTTCATTTTTCGGAGAGAGAAATCCTTCTTTCAAATTGGTCAACATTAACCCGTGCCTCCGGGCTTTTGAAATTAACATAGGGTTCTGAATGGAAAAAGCTCATTTTTCGAAAAATTGGATAAAAGAAGTATTTGTTATTAACATTTTGTAAATTAGAGTTCAGTCGCTTCTTAAGGAATGTTCGAAGAATAATTTTGACCTAATAACTTTTGATTTTGACGCTCCCAACCTCCTAGAATTATGCCCTGAAAATACCCCGAAATTTGTAAAATAGCATCTTTATGTTAAATTCACGGCAAAGCGGTATTTTTCGAGTTTTTTCAAAATGAATTATTTTTATTCGGTAAGTGTCAAGTTTCTAAGTATTTTCAAACTAATTTTAAATTTTGAGTCAATGACACAATGAATGAATGTTCAGGGCGATATATTTTTTTATGATATTAATTACGCAATTAACGAATGTTAGAAGTATTTTTTTTGTTTAAAATATTACGCAATTCTTTAAACAATCAACAAAAATTTACTCGCACCTTTTTATAGGAAAGGTGGAGAAAATTCTAGTTTTTTCGAATCTTTTACACTATGTCGTTTATTATTCAGTATTTGCTCATCTCAGAACACATACCCCAATGGCTTAAGCAATAATAGTTTGTTCAAACAATTATATTTGGTTGTTCTGAGAAAAGTAGTTCTTTTTTTTTTAAATCACCCCCGTAGATTGATGGAATCTGTGAACTGAAAATAATTTGTATGCAGATCGTTCCTAAAAACCGGTATATGAAGGGACAAGGACATTACCGAGCCCCCTAAAAACGTAATATATAGGATTGTACGTTAATGATTATTACCTGAAATGCGTTTGGAAAATTATTCATGTTCAACAAAATCGATCTGAAAAAATAATTATCTATAATGTATTGAAAAATGTGCTTTAAATAAATTATTATTAATTGTTTAAATAATTGATAAATATCTTAAACAAAGAACATTACTCTTAGTATTCGTTAATTGTGTCCTTAATTCCAGAAAATAATAACTTTTCACGATTAACAGGTGAAAAAGTTGTTTACGAGATATTAGCAATAAGTAGTGTAAATAAATTCAAAATTCCGTTAATTTTGTTTGTTTAGAAACACTATTCTTTTATATAAAACTATTGCTACACATGCTTATTAGGCTCTAGTCGAATATTATATTAGGTATATTATGTGTAAAAAGTGACCGAAGAGAGCAAAAAATAGGTAAAATGAGTGAGGCGAAAAAGGAAGAAAAAGAACAGGCCGACATCCGTACAAATTCTTTTTTTTCGCTCATTACCCAGCCCAAAACTTTATAATTTTCGAAAACATTCCCTGTTGTACACAGGAGGCTGTAAATTTTGAAGCCGTCATGAAAGTAACTAAGAAAGCAGAATACATAAGCTGGAATATTTTGCTTCGTTGTGATAAAGTTAATTCCGAAGGTGCTGTAATGAATTTGAGGCTAATATAGAAAAACTTCAAATTTTTACTTAACCCCAAACTATGAAATTTTCTAAAAAATTCCCTGTTGTTCCAAGGAGGCTAGAAATTTTGAAGCCGCCATGAAAGTAACTATATGCAGAAGCTAGAAAAATTTTCATCGATGCAATATAGTCCTATTCTAAGGGGCGTCGGAGGAATAGAATTTGTGATTTGGCTGGGAACATTTTAAATGAAGAAATTTCAGTTTTTCATGCTTAGGAGCTATAGGTTTTTCAAGATTTAAAGCTTCTAAATGAGAATCGTTTATTTTTTATGGCTTTCAATGAAGAGCTTTTCACTTCTGAAATCCCTCCTCATTGCGGGTTCCAGAAATTTTGATAAATCAAACAATCCTACTTCTTGGGATTTATAGTTTCTTGTAGTTTTTTATTTTAAGTGATTATCTTTATGATATTTGCTTATTTTTTAAGCTTTAAATGTTTATTCATGAAATTTTTAAGGACACCATTTTGAAATTTTTGAACATTACATCTAAAACAGTGTTTAATTTCGAAGATCTTAGAATGTAACGTATTTAAATTAGATAAACCTTCGAATTAATAATAAATTATACGTTATTTTTTAAATTTAAAATTGACAACAAATTTTAATGTTTCAATTTTCAGTTCTGATGATTCGAAATTGGGAGTGTCCTTTGTATACATACTTATTATACTTTTAACGGAAATAAAGAAAGGTGAAATAGTTTAAGTGTGCAAATAATTCTTTTTTTCTGTTTTGAAGCAGTTATTTGATAATACGCTATATTGGTAGAGGTGACGTAGACTATTTACAATTTTCACAATATTGCCTTCTCATCGTTTCAATAAGGCTGAAAATGTTAAACAATCGCATTATTTTATTCAACTTCTCTGTTCGTTACGTTTTCGATTCCTATCACCTTTTTTCAATGAATGTGTACAGCCCTAACGAAATTCATAAACTTTCACTAAGCAGTCAGTAATTTTTCACTGTCGAAGTTGTGAATACTGGATAGGTCTGAATTCACAAAAATCCGAATCTTTTTATGATTGATGATGAAATCTAAAAATAATAGCGTCATGTAAGCGATAAATTTCCATACCTAGGATCACCATATAAGTCCACTGAAAAACGAGGACACTTTCGTATTTGTATGGGTGTGTGCGCTCGCTCATGTGCGTATGGCAGAGATAGTTATAAGGATAAAGGAGGGTATGCTAGAGAAAGAGACTTTTTATTGCAGTCAGAAGTTTGTTTATAGGTCAATGCACATAGCAATCAATGTCTATCAATTATCGAATAATACATGTTCATATGCAAAATGTAGTCGGGCAAATTGAAAATATTTTTCCGTCTCGCCAATTTTACGCAATAAATTCGAATTTTCGAGCCGAAGCAGATCTTTGTAAAATTGCTTGCAATTTAATTCATTGAAGTTGAACGTAATCATGACGAGGTCGCGAACAGTTTCAACTGAAAGTCGGTTGCGTTCTTCGCTCCACTGCGATTTTATTGAAGGAAAAATTCTCTCGCAATTAACGTTGTGTCCGGGAATCGAAAACAAAATATTCTGCTACTTTTAAAATTTCGAAGAAAGCATCGATATTGTTGTTTTTCGCGACAAAGAATTGGCATATCTTGCCGTTGTAACATTCTTTAAAAAAGAAGGTCATTTTCTTCCTGCTTTTGTCGAATGAATCTCATCAGATTCATGGACTGGTCAAACAGTTTTCTCTCATCAAAAATTACTCCTTTTTTTGCAAATGATGTATGGATTTTTTGATGCATTCAAAGGTGAACGGCACGCTTCGTTGAGAATCAAGCCATTGAAAAATCTGGAATACAGTTAAAATGTATTCAATGCCTGCATGCGTTTATTAGTCCTGGCAAAGAGGATGCGACTTTTGAAGATCACAGTTAAGTTGCAGAATTCTTGACGATCGAAATAAGTCTGTGCCGCATATACCCGCAGGAAACGCAATGTTCATTCAGTTTTAAATTATTTCTAGCAAGATTCAATCAAAAAAATGACGAAATTCAAGTTGAAAATTTGAAAAGTACGAATCACCATTAGCAACAGAAATACTCGTGCCACACAAATTGCAAAGTGCTCTCGTACTGTCTGATTCTTTACTGAAGCAGCGACATTTCTTCGTAAGGTCACCAGTAAACACAAATTTTTGTTTCAGCATGACGTCAAAAATAGTAATCAGCGCTTTTTTTACAATGCGCGAGAAAAGAATACGTAAAACCAAACATATTGTAAAACTGACAGCTGCCACAGACTATGCAAACATGCATACTGTCACTGCGTCCGCTAATGCATTAGAGCTATACAGTCGCACTCCTTGCGCCTAATTTACACACTAAACTCGGGGTTCAATTGTCGCGCGCGTTTATAGAGTCGCGTTCAGTATCGAGGTATCGCGCACAGCTGTGCAACTCTATAATTTTAAATGAGAAGATCCTGATTTGTGACAAAAACAAAACGGTTTCGTCTAGAATGGGACCTGACCGATGTCATCGAGACAATATTCGTCATGACGGACATTGTCCGTCACTGATCGACAGTGTGGTAATTTTGGACAAATTGATATTTTGAAGCAATGAGAATATATTGAATGATCGTTTAGGCATAAAATAATATTTTATATCATTAGCTTTATATTTCGCGAAAGGATGTACGCCGTAAGACGTAAAAAGTGGATTTTCACGATAAATGTGTGCAACGTAACCTCAGACCTTAGAAATAAAGTGCG
>JAUMHM010012390.1:0-17472 GCA_032362435.1 Melikaiella ostensackeni
GATCAAAATCTACAAAATTCATGCTCTCGATTTGAGGTGAGAAACTTGAAACACAGTTTATATTTCCTCCAATTTTTGAGATTTAGGGGTTGAAAACGACTACTTCCCCCGGTGACCAAATTAATAAGACCTTTTTTTGCAATTATTTGCCATCAGAATCTACGAAAATCATGCTTAAGATTTTAGGTAAGAAACTTGGAACACATTTTACATTTTTTTTCAATTTTTGAAATTTAGGGGTTGGAAATGACTGCTTTCCCCGGTAGCCAAATTGATAAAAATTTTTTTTTCAATTATTTACCATCAGAATCTACCAGATTCATACTTTAGATTTCTCATATGGAACTTGGAACACATTTTAGAATTTTTTTATATTTTGAAACTTAAGGGTTGAAAAATACTACTTTCCCTGACCGCTAAAGGAATGAAACTTTTTTTAGCAATTATTCACGATCAAAATCTACAAAATTCATGCTCTCGATTTGAGGTGAGAAACTTGAAACACAGTTTATATTTCCTCCAATTTTTCAGATTTAGGGGTTGAAAACAACTACTTCCCCCGGTAGCCAAATTGATAAGACTTTTTTTTGCAATTATTTGCCATCAGAATCTGCAAAATTCATGCTTCAGATTTCAGGTAAGAAACTTGGAACAAATTTTAGATTTTTAAATTATTTTTGAGACATAGGGGCTGAAAACGACTGCCTTTCCCCGCAGGTAAGAGGATGAAACTTTTTTTTGCAATTATTTATTATCAAAATCTACGAAATTCATGATTTACATTTTAGGTAAGAAACTTGGAACACATTTTATGTTTTTCCGATTTTTGAAATTCAGGGGTTGGAAATGACTGCTTTCCCTAGTAGCCAAATTGATATAACTTTTTTTCAATTTTTCACCATCAGAATCTACAAAATTCATGCTTTAGATTTTTCATAAGAAAACTTGGAACAAATTTTAGATTTTTTTCATTTTTGAAACTTAAGGGTTGAAAGAGTCTACTTTCTCTGGCAGCTAAAAGGTTGAAACTTTTTCTGGCAATTATTCATGATAAAAATCTACAAAATTCATGCTTTAGATTTTAGGTGAAAAACTTGGAACACATTTCAGAATGTTTTCGATTTTTGAGGCTTAGGTGTTAAAAGCGAGTACTTTCCCCGGCAGCTAAAGTGATTAAATTTTTTTTTTCGACATTATTTACCATCAAAATCTACAAAATTCATGCTTCAAATTTTAAGTGAGAAACTTAAAACACATTTTTCATTGTAATTTTGGTAAGAAATCAATTTTTTAAAAGATAAAAAGTGTTCTAAAAATTAGTATTTACAACTATAATTATCTTCCGTAAATTTCTAGCAATGAAAAAATTCTTGTATATGTATAGCAAATTGTCATTAAAGTTGAAAAAGAGAAAAATCATGTTTTCATTTGGTAAAGCGATATTTTTCTTATTGGTAACGATTTCTTTATCAATAGAAAGGGTTTAAAAAGCTAGTACTTATACCTTTAAATTATCCTTCGAAAGCTACGCAGCAATAAAAAAATGTTCTACATCGTAGATTGTCATTAAGTTTAAATATATTATATAAAGTCATGATTTTTTACTATTTAAGACTGCTTTTTGTATATAATTCAATTTAATATCATAAAATTTTTGAATCACTATACCTTGATGTTCAATAAGTAGATTTTACTGTTGATGAAATATTATTATGGTAAAATATTGACCGAGGGGAAAAGAGTGAAATTTTTCACTTTTGTGTGGATACACTACCTGTTTTGGCTATTTCTTAATCTTTCAATAAAAATGAAAAAATGCAGTTTACTGCAGTTTTTATAGGATTTTTATGCTCTTTCCATCAGTTTTTGTTGGAAAAAATAAATATCTGACCTTCGAAACTGTATAGCTGATAGCATATTTTTATTTTTATTGAAAAAGTTAAACATAATGCCCCATATATGACCCATATATTATATTTAATTAAAATATGTACAAAAAGCAGTCTTAAGTAGTAAAAATCATGATTTTATATAATTTACTTAAATTTAATGGCAATCTACGATGTATAAGAATTTTTTTATTGCTGCTTATCTTTTAGAGGTAAGTACAATTTACGATGTATACTGATTCTATTATTGCTGAATAGTTTTCGGAGAATAATTATAGTTGTAAATACTAATTTTTAAAATCCTTTTTATTTAATAAAAAATTTATTTCGCACCAAAATGACAAAAAATTCGCTATTATTCATTATTTTGAGCTTTATCGTCGATACTCGAACATAAGATATAATTTTTTATCTCTAACTATTTGTGGGAAATCCGGGTACCAAACTACAACTTTTGGACTCCGTCTGAATTTGAAGAAAAACCATTTTTCCACTTTGCCCTAATGCGTAGTATCAGTGGTATAATAATAATATAGAAAATTAAAATCAAATTCTGCGACAAATAAACCTAGGCACTACGAATTTGGACAATTTTGTAAAAAGATATTGCAAAATAGTGGTAATTTCAATATTTCGTTAAGTTAAACATATGCTCTGAAATCGTAAATATTGTTTAGAGTTCTTAAAACCATTTGTAAGAATTATTTTCCTCAAATGTTGGTATTGAATTTAAACAATTTTTCAACATTTTGCATTGATTTTTTGAAAGCTTAAGCTGGAAAAAAAGCATAAGAATTAATAAACGGATTATGCTCAGAAAATTATTATAAACAAAGAATATAATCAATAATTAAGTATATTTTTGGAGGACAATCTGCTTTCTTACATTCTCCCTGATATGCTACTCGGATATAATTATAACTAATTGATAAAGTAACAAATTATTGTTCAGTGGAAATATATTAATTCATTTAGAACTTTATATTCATTGAAAGAGGGTTATAGTAATGAAAAACGTGAAAAATAAAAAAGTTTAAAGAAGAACGTGATTGTGTACCATTGTCAATTTGATTAAAACAATAAGAAGACCACATTTCGTAACTTGTTAATAGGTCACATCACTTCCACCAAAAAAACATGTTTACAATTGTCTGCTTCAAAATGGAATGATAAAAATTATTTACACACTTAATCTATTTCACCTTACATTCTTCATGTCACGACGTTCATGAAAATTTACAACGCGGAAAAAAAGTTCAATTACCTAGCATCATGGAATCAACAAAATCTGACAACGAACAAAAATTGGATGAATATTAATTAGCAAAAACATTATTTGCCAATGGCGACCCATTTATGAAAAGAAAAGACTTTTATAACAAAAATGTTCATGCATAGAAATGTTTATTAAATTATCATATGGAATTTTCTAAAATTATATGACTATTACACTCTTTGACACTTTTTTTCAACACGAAATTCGTTTTTTTTAAAAAATATTTGTCTTTTTCTGCAGATACTCGTTCCCTTTACTTCTTCCAAAAATTTGTTTTTTTTTTCTAGCTTTTATGTATTTGAATGTTAATTTAGTACATTCTCATGTGAAATTTGGTAGACTTTTGTAAATATACAGTTTCTAACACTTTTTTTGAATACAAAGCTCGCTTTTCGAATGTTTATATATTTTTTTCTAGACACGTATTTTTGCGAGGAAAATCATTTATTTTTTCGCATTTTTTTGTATTTATATTTTTAAATGGGAGTATGCAAGTAGTGTTTTAATCGAAATATTCATTCTGGAATGTAATTTTTTAAGCAAAGATTTCTAATCATTTCTACTTGGTTTGATGGATTTTTAGGATTTCTGAAGATTTCAATCGGTTTCAAGGGATTTCGACGGGCATAAATTAAATTTGATTTTAAGGGATTTTTATGGATTTCAAAGATTTCAAGGGAATAAAGAAATTTAAAAAAATTCGAAGGATTTTGAATAATTCAATTTATTTCAAAAGATTCCAAAGAATTCTAAAAATTTCAAGGAATGTCAAAGAATTTTTGTGCAGAATTTCAAAGATTTTAGGGATTTTGAAATTTTCAAGGGATTTCTAGAGAACTTTACAGCATAAGTTAAATTTTATTTCAAGAAATTTTTACGGATTTCAAAGATTTCAAGGACATGAAGAAATTCAAAAAATTTCAAAGGATTTTAAGGAATTTTTGCGCAATTTTCGATGATTTCAAGGAATTTCAAAGAATTTTATAAAATTTCGGGAATTTTATAGGTTCTTCAAGTATTTCATAAATTTTGAGGATTTTAAAAATTCCAAGGAATTTCTAGAGAACTTTAGGGCATTAGTTAAATTTGATTTCAAGAGATTTTTACGTATTTCAAACATTTCAAGGTCATGAAAGAAGAAGAAGAAGAAATTCAAAAAATTTCAAACGATTTTAAAGAATTAAATTTATTTGTAAGATTCCAAAGAATTCCAAAGAATTAAAAAAATTTCAAAGGATGTTATAGAATTTTCGCATAATTTTCAAAGATTTCAAGAAATTTCAAAGAATTTCAGAAGATTTCGGGAATTTTATAGGTTCCTCAAGTATTTCAAAGATTTTAAGGATTTTGAAATTTTCAAGGGATTTCTAGAAAACTTTACAGCATAAGTTAAATTTGATTTCAAGAGATTTTTACGGATTTCAAAGATTTCAAGGACATGAAGAAATTCAAAAAATTTCAAAGGATTTTAAGAAATTTTTGAGCAATTTTTAAAGATTTCAAGGAATTTCAAAGAATTTCACAAGATTTCGGTAATTTTACAGGTTCCTCAAGTATTTCATAAATTTTAAGGAATTTAAAAATTCCAAGGAATTTCTAGAGAACTTTAGGGCATTAGTTGAATTTGATTTCAAGAGATTTTTACGTATTCCAAACATTTCAAGGTCATGAAAGAAGAAGAAGAAGAAATTCAAAAAATTTCAAACGATTTTAAAGTATTAAATTTATTTGAAAGATTCCAAAGAATTCAAAAGAATTCCAAAAATTTCAAGGGATGTTATAGAATTTTCGCATAATTTTCAAAGATTTCAAGGAGTTTCAAAGAATTTCAGAAGATTTCAGGAATTTTATAGGTTCTTCAAGTATTTAATTGATTTTGAGTATTTAAAAAATTTCAAGGGATTTCTAGAGAACTTTAGGGTATAAGTAAAATTTTATTTCGAGAGATTTTCACGTATTTCGAACATTTCAAGGTCATGAAGAAATTCAAAAAATTTTAAAGGATTTTAAAAAATGAAATTCATTTGAAAAGATTCCAAAGAATTATGAAAATTTCACGGGATGTCAAAGAATTTTTGCGTAATTTTCAGAGATTTTAAGGAATTTCAAAGAATTTCAGAAGATTTCAGGAATTTTATAGGTTCTTCAAGTATTTCATTATTTTTAAGTTGTAAAAAATTTCAAGGGATTTCTAGAGAACTTTAGGGCATAACTTAATTTGATTTCAAGAGATTTTCACGTATTTCAAACATTTCAAGGTCATGAAGAAATTCAAAAAATTTCAAAGGATTTTAAAGAATATAATTCATTTGAAAAGATTCCAAAGAATCACATAAATTTGACGAGTTGTCAAAGAATTGTTGTGCAATTTTCAAAGATTTCAAGGAATGACAGGAATTTTATAAGTTATTCAAGTATTTCAAAGATTTTAGGGATTTCGAAAATTACAAGGGATTTCTAGGAAACTTTAGGGCATACATTTTATTTTATTTCCAGGGTTTTTCACGGATTTCAAAGATTGTAGTGATTTAAAAGATTTCGAAGGATTTCTAGAGAATCTTAGGGTATAAATTAAATTTTATTTCAAGGGATTTTCACGGATTACAAAGATTTCAAGGGAATGAACAGGTTCAAAAAATCTCAAAGGATTCTAAAGAATTAAACTTATTTCAAAAGATTCACAAGATTTTTCAAAATCTTCAAGGGATGTCAAAGAATTTTTATGCAATTTTAAAATATCTCGAGGAATTTCAGGAACTTTATAGGTTCTTCAAGTATTTCAAAGATTTTTGGGATTTTGAAAGTTTCAAGAGATTTCTAGAGAACCTTAGGACAAACATTAAATTTAATTTCAAGGGATTTTCACAGATTTCAAAGATCTTAGGGATTTTAGAAATTTCAAGGGATTTCTAGAGAAACTTGGGGAGTGAATTAGGTTTGATTTCAAGGGATTATCACGTTTTTCAAAGATTTTAGGGATTTCAAAAATTTCGAGGAATTGCTAGAGAACATTGGGAGAAAAATTAAATTTGATTTCAAGGGATTTTTACGGATTTCAAATATTTCAGGGATTTCAAGAATTTAAAAGGATTTCTAGTGAACCTTAGGGCATAAATTAAATTTGATTTTAAGGGATTTTTACGGATTTCAAAGATTTCAAGGAAATGAACAAATTCAAAAAATCTCAAAGGATATTAAAGAATTTAACTTATTTCAAAAAATTCACAAGAATTTCCAAAATTTCCGAGGGATGTCAAAGAAGTTTTATGCAATTTTAAGATATTTTGAGGAATTTCAGAACTTTTATAGGTTCTTCAAGTATTTCAAAGATCTTAGGGATTTTAGAAATTTCAAGGGATTTCTAAAGAAACTTGGGCCATGAATTAAGTTTGATTTCAAGGGATTATCACGTTTTTCAAAGATTTTAGGGATTTCAAAAATTTCGATGAATTTCTAGAGAACCTTAAGACAAAAATTAAATTTGGTTTCAAGAGATTTTCAGGGATTTCAAATATTTTAGGGATTTCAAGAATTCAAGAGGATTTCTAGTGAACCTCAGGGCATAAATTAAATTTGATTTTAAGGGATTTTTACGGATTTCAAAGATTTCAAGGGAATGAACAAATTCAAAAAATCTCAAAGGATATTAAAGAATTTAACTTATTTCAAAAGATTCACAAGAATTTCCAAAATTTTCAAGGGGTGTCAAAGAATTTTTATGCAATTTAAAAATATTTCAAGGAATTTCAGGAATTTTATAGGTTCTTCAAGTATTTCAAAGATCTTTGGGATTTTGAAAGTTTCAAAGGATTCCTAGAGAACCTTGCAGCATAAATTAAATTTAATTTCAAGGGATTTTCACAGATTTCAAAGATCTGAGGGATTTTAGAAATTTCAAGGGACTTCTAGAGAAACTTGGGGCATGAATTAAATTTGATTTCAAGGGATTATCACGTTTTTCAAAGATTTTAAGGATTTCAACAATTTCGAGGAATTTCTAGAGAACCTTAGGACAAACATTAAATTTGATTTTAAGGGATTTTCACAGATTTCAAAGATCTTAGGGATTTTCGAAATTTCAAGAGATTTCTAGAGAAACTTGGGGCATAAATTAAATTTGATTTTAAGGGATTTTTACGGATTTCAAAAATTTCAAGGAAATGAACAAATTCAAAAAATCTCAAAGGATATTAAAGAATTTAACTTATTTCAAAAAATTCACAAGAATTTCCAAAATTTCCGAGGGATGTCAAAGAAGTTTTATGCAATTTTAAGATATTTTGAGGAATTTCAGAACTTTTATAGGTTCTTCAAGTATTTCAAAGATCTTAGGGATTTTAGAAATTTCAAGGGATTTCTAAAGAAACTTGGGGCATTAATTAAGTTTGATTTCAAGGGATTATCACATTCTTTAAAGATTTTAGGGATTTCAAAAATTTCGAGGAATTTCTAGAGAACCTTAAGACAAAAATTAAATTTGATTTCAAGAGATTTTCAGGGATTTCAAATATTTCAGGGATTTTAAGAATTTAAGAGGATTTCTAGTGAACCTTAGGGCATAAATCAAATTTGATTTTAAGGAATTTTTACGGATTTCAAAGATTTCAAGGGAATGAACAAATTCAAAAAATCTCAAAGGATTCTAAAGAATTCAACTTCTTTCAAAAGATTCACAAGATTTTTCAAAATTTTCAAGGGATGTCAAAGAATTTTTATGCAATTTAAAAATATTTCAAGGAATTTCAGGAATTTTATGGGTTCTTTAAGTACTTCAAAGATTTTTGGGATTTTTAAAGTTTCAAAGGATTTCTAGAGAACCTTGGGGCATAAATTAAATTTGATTTCAAGTGATTTTCACAGATTTCAAAGATCTTAAGGATTTTAGAAATTTCAAGGAATTTCTAGAGAGAAATGGGCATGAATCAAATTTGATTCAAGGGATTATCTCGTTTTTCAAAGATTTTAGGGATTTTAAAAATTTCAAGGAATTTCTAGAAAACCTTAGGACAAAAATTGAATTTCATTTAAAGGTATTTTTACGGATTTCAAAGATTTCAAGAATTCGAGAGGATTTCCAGTGAACCTTAAGGCATAAGTTAAATTTGATTTCAAGGGATTTTTGCGTTTTTTAAAGATTTCAAGGGAATAAAGAAATTCAAAAAATTTCAAAGGATTTTAAAGAATTCAATTTATTTTAAAAGATTCCCAAGAATTTCAAAAATTCAAAAGGATGTCAAAGAATTTCTGTGAAATTTCCAAAGATTTTAAGAAATTTCAAAGAATTTCACAAGATTTCAGGAATTTTATAGGTTCTTCAGGTGTTTCAAAGATTTTAGGTATTTTCAAAAATTCAAGGAATTTCTTTAGAATTTTAGGGCATAAATTTCATCTATTTCTAATGAATTGTACAGAATCATAATTATTCATGATTTTTCATGGATTTTCATGGATTTCAATGAAATTTCAAACCATTTTTAAAATATCGGGAATCCACAGATTTTTGCTGCGCAAAGTTTATTTCTGCAAAATGGCTATTTTTGTGCACTTCCATATGAGATTTTGACTGCCGTGAAATAAATCGTTCCATTATAATACTTTTTAAAATAATTCCTCCAATATTTTATATTATTTATTTCAATGCTGATCATCCTATAATCGTTTTCAACATAATTATTCAACTATTGAAAATTAAATTTTAAATTTTCTTCAATTTTCAACAATTGAAAGTTCAACTGCAAAAATATAACTGTTGAAGATTCAGTTTCCAATTGTCTTCAATTTTTAACAGTTGTAGATTTAACTGGTGAAAATTCAAGAAAAAAGCCAATTTTTTATTAAGATTCTATGTTTACCTAATTTGGCATAAGAATTTAATAAATACCTGTAAACATCTCATTCCATACAAAAAATTTGGAAAAAGGTCGATTTTTTTTCAAAAATGGGTTGCTATGGGCGATTAATGTTTTTTCAAATTAATAGTCATCCGATGGACTCTCAGTGGGGAGTTTATGAGATTCAAAAAAAAAATCCCAACTTTGATCATCTCCTTGTCAGACGTTTTGTCCTCTTTTCAAATTTTTATATTTTCTTCGGATCATTTGAGATATAAACTAGGTCAGAAAATAGAGCATACACAAAAAAAACATCTGGCATTCTTTGACAGTTGGAAGGTTAATTTCAAGAACTCATAAGACCAAGACCTTAAAAAATGATAATATTTGCGTACATGTGTGACGAGCATATTTTCAAAGTTTGGCGCCATTGTTGATAATTTTAAGATCTTACAAAGTGAAATAATAATTTGTTATCTGTACATACACAACAGTTTAGGAGAAAAATAGAAAAAAACATAACAAAACATAAAATAAATCATGAATAAATCATTTTTAGTGATGGAGAAAGTAGAAAAGTGTCATAATTCAACTTTGAAATGAAAAAATATTGCAGAAGAATATATAATTCGTTGATAAGTTCTTAATCATTGACCACTTCAGAAATTAGTCATGATAATTAAGGCTATGCAGTTTCATTAGTAACCTTTTGTTTCATTTATTATTTGAAGCAGTTTTTAAGTATCCGAATAAAAGTTTTTTCTTATTCAAAAGTATCACAAGGATCACGAAAAATTTAATGATTTAAAATTCGAACATTTTTTAAGATGGAGCTTTTCAATATTAAGCATAAAAATATGATTCTTCGGGGTATAATTTAATTATTTGCTTCCATTTTGTTTAATTGCAATTTTACTAATCGGTCATGAAACATGACAAGCTTTAGAAAATAATTGTCTAGATAAAATTTTCAATCGTGTTAGTAGTGTAGTATTACGTCAAATTCTCATAAAAAATTAGAAAATATTTTAAGTCATATAACAATATACATATATATATATATATATAATATATAAATAATAATATAGGATACTAATATTATCAAAATACTTCCCCCATAACAAAAGATGCACCCTGATCCAACGCATTCCAAATGTTTGGAAATCTTCATTTTTCTAAATATCTTTAATACAGTTTCTTTGGATATAGAAATAATTAGAAATTATTATTCTAATAAAAAAATCCTTTATAGAATTGATGCCCTTTCTCAAAGTTCAGATTAAAATCTAACTTTCAGCAAAACTGTGCAAGATAAAAAAAAAATGTTCAGAAAAACAATTGTTCACCTCTAAAAAATCCAAAAATTTACTTGGAACTCTTTTTTTTGGTAAGGCGCATGGTTTTTTTTTAATGGTGAGAAACAACATTGAAAATAAAAAATTTAAATTTTTGTAAAAACAACATGAGGCACAACAAAATGGTAATTAATAAAATTATTCAATAAAAAATGGCTGAAAATCGTCATTGACCATTTTTTCATAAGACAGGTAGTTTTCGTTTTAATCGTGGGGAAATGCTATTGAAAATAAGAAATTCAAATTTATAGAAAAGCGGCACAAAATACAATAAAATGTTCAACAGCATTTTAAAATTTGTATTATGATCGAAAAAAATCTATTGTAGGTTCTCAAAATCAAAAATAGACTTCCAACTACCTCCTTTCCGGCCCGTAAGAGACAAATTTATAACAGACCCAATTAAAAATTCAAGAAAATAAATAAATACCCTACTCTAATTGGCTAAGTTATAAACATAATTATTAGGATAATTGAGGTAGATAATATAATGCTAATTATAACATAAACTTATTATAATAGATTTCAACATAATATAGAAAATTTCGCGTTTTGAACATACATACTTCAATCGAGTCAGTGGTTTTATTTTTAATTTTTAAAAAATTCTGCATGAATATGGGGAAATTCATTATCGAGCGCGAAGCGCGAGATCCGACAGACGCGCGACCTCTTCACCCTCAAACTTGAGAGTCGCGCTCGCAGCGCGCGATGAGAATTTTCCCGCGCTGCGGGCAGATTTTTTTTTGGTGATGTTATGTTTTTTCTTCGACTAGGGTACTGATATAGTTTTTTGTCGACAGCAGTCACTATTGCAATATAGTATTTGCATAGACGTGACGAGCAATTTTTCAAAGATTGTGAAAAATGCATTTTTTTGATTGAAGATTCATCATTTAAGTCGAAAATTCAACTATATGGCTGTAAATTAACCTTTTTGTTAAAATGTATATTTTCGAGTTGAAAATTCAACTGTTTTGTAAAAAATTCGTCTTTTTGGCTTAAAAATTTAACGATTTGATAAAAAATTAAACTATTTAGTTGAAAATTCCCTTTTTTTTTGCAAAATCATATTTTTGGTTGAGAATTTAACTACTTTGGTTGGAAATTCAACTATCTGATGAAAAAATAAACCATATTTTCTGAGTGTCAAACTATTTGTTAGAAAATTAACTTTTTTGTTGGAAAATCATATTTCTGGATTGAAAAATCAACTGTTTTGTAGATAATTCTTCTTTTTGACTTCAAAATTCAACAAGTTTGTCGAAAATTAATAAATTTGGTTGTAAACTCGTCTTTTTGGTAGAACGTTAATCTTCTTGGTAGAAAATTTATTTTTTTAGTTGCAACTTTAACTATTTGATTGAAAGTTGAACTACTTTTTGAAAATTTCTTTCTTTCAGAATTCACCTCTTTGGTTGAAAATGCAGATATTTTGTTGAAAATTTATAATTTGTTTAGCTGAAAATTATCTACTTTTTATCAGAAAATTTAATGATTCTATTTTTGGTTCGAAATTTATTCTTTATAAGTTGAAAATTGAATTATTCCGTCGAAAATTCTTGTATTTTGTCAAAAATTCGACTTTTTGGGTAGATAGTTAATCTTTTTCAGTTGAAAATTCGACGGATTGGTTAAAAATTCATCTTTCTTGATTGAAAATTAACTTTCCTTTTGAAAATTCATTTTTTCCGGTTTGAAAGCGTAATTCTATTCTTGCAACTTTGTCTTTTCCCGTTAAATTCATCTATTCAATAAAAATTTCAACAATTTTGTTTAAAGTTTGATCATTTTGTTGAAAAATTAACCATTATATTAAAGTCATTCTTTTTGGTCGAAAATTCAACAGTTTAATTGAAAATTCGTCTTTTTGGATTGAAAATACATCTTTCATGGTAAAAAATTTATCTTTCTTGGTTGAAAATGAACTTTTTTGTTGAAAATTTTCCTTTATAAGTTAAAAATTCATCTGTATTTTAGGAAATTTCTCTTTTCGTTTTGAAAATTCAACTGTTCGGTAAAAAATCAAACTGTTAGGATTAAAATGATTTTTTTTTTTGAAAATTCGACTGATTGGCTAAAAATTCATCCTTTTTGATTGAAAATTAACTTTATTTTTGAAAACTCATCTTTTTCGAATTGAAAGCTTACTTCTGTTGTTAGAAAATCTTCTTTTTCCGTTAAATTCAACTGGTTAAAAATTTTTTTTCTTGTTGTTGAAAAGTAATTTTTTTAACTGAAAATTATCTGTCCCATTTTTGTTAAAAACTTACGTTTTTTGGTTCAAAAATGCAAAATTTACCTATTTAGTTGAAAATTCACGTACTTTTTGAAAATTCGTACCTTGGTAGAAAATTCATCTATTTGGTAAAAAATTCAACGATTTTGTTGAAAGTTTAATTATTTTGTTGGAAAATCAACCATCATATTAAAGTCATTTTTTTGGGTGAAAATTCAACAGTTTTATTGAAAATTCGTCTTTTTTGATTGAAAATTCAACTGTTTGGTAAAAAATCAAACTATTTGGATGAAAATGATCTTTTTTGTTGAAAATTCGAATGATTGGCTAAAAAATTCATCTTTTTTGATTGAAAATTAACTTTATTTTTGAAAATTCATCTTTTTCGAATTGAAAGCTTAACTCTATTGTTGGAAAATCTTCTTTTTCCGTTAAATTCAACTGGTTAAACATTTTTTTCTTGTTGTTGAAAAGTAATTTCTTAACTGAAAATTATCTGTTAATATTTTGGTTAAAAACTTACGTTTTTTGGTTCAAAAATGCAAAATTCACCTATTTAGTTGAAAATTCACGTCCTTTTTGAAAATTCGTACCTTGGTAGAAAATTCATCTATTTGGTAAAAAATTCAACAACTTTGTTGAAAGTTCAATCATTTTATTGGAAAATCAACCATTATATTAAAGTCATTTTTTGGGTCGAAAATTCAACAGTTTTATTAAAAATTCGTCTTTTTGGATTGAAAATTTATCTTTTATGGTAAAAAATTCATCTTTCTTGGTTGAAAATGAACTTTATGTTGAAAATTCCCCTTTTCGAGTTAAAAATTCATCTGTATTTTAAAAAATTTCTCTTTTCGGCTTAAAAACTCAACTGTTTGGTAAAAAATCAAACTATTTGGATGAAAATGATCTTATTTGTTGAAAATTCGACTGATTGGATAAAAATTCATCTTTCTTGATTGAAAATTAACTTTATTTTGAAAATACATCTTTTCCGGTTTGGAAGGGTAACTCTATTGTTGAAAATTCACGTACTTTTTTAAAACTTTGTGCTTTGGTAGAAAATTCATCTATTTGGTAAAAAATTGAATCATTTTGTTAAAAATCGAATTATTTTGTTGAAAATTCAACCATTATGTTGGTCATATTTTTTTGTCGAAAATTCAACAGTTTTGTCGAAAATTCATCCTTTTGGAATGAAAATTCATCTTTTATGGTAAAAAATTTATCTGTTTTGGGTGAAAATGAACTTTTTTTTGATAATTCCACTTTTTGAGTTGAAAATTCATCTGCATTCTAAAAAATTCCTCTTTTTGGCTTAAAAATTTAACTATTTAGTAGAAAATCAAACTATTTGGTAGAAAATGATCTTTTTTGTTGGGAACTCACATTTTTGGTAGAAAATGAAATTATTTTGATAAAAAATTTAACTACTTGGTCAAAAATTAAACTAATTATTCTTTCATTCTACTATTTGGTAGAAAGTTATCCTTTCTGTTGTAGAATCAACTATTTGGTTAAAAGTTCATCTATTCTTTTAAAAATTTAACTGTTTTGTTAAGAATTCGTTCTTCTGAATTGAAAATTAAACTATTCGGTTGTTAATGCAACTGTTTGGTCAAAGTTTAACTTCTTTTGTTTAAAAATTCGTCTTTTTGGGTTGAAAATTCAACACTGTTGGTAAAAAACCTTTCTTGGTCACGTAAGCTTATTGGCAACTAAACTTACTGAAAATGCGAAAAAACGCAGAATAAACGTCATGTTCATAATGAATGTCATGTTGACATTTCCACAATAATAAATTTTAATTTGGAATGAAATGAATTAATTATTAATTGGAAAATAATACTTTGAAAATAAATATATGTGACGTCTTACTTAGGTGCTTTAATTTTTTTTCAGTTAATAATTTTTTTATTTACGATTTGAAATACTTGGTCAAAGAAGAAGCCTTTAACTTCTTTAACTTTTTGTGATAATTTTAGTAAAAATAATTAAAATGCTAAAATCTATTACAGTTACAATTTCTTAATTCGAAGCAGGAGTGGAGTCTTTAACCTTCTTAGTTTATCATATAAAAAAAGTCAGAATGATTTCAGATATTATAAAAGTTGTATGACTTTTTCCTTTTCAAATCTTTCGAAACTGTGAATTTAAAAGCTTCACTCATTAAACAGCTTTCAGCTTGAAACTTTCAAAACTAATTATGGTATATAATTTTATGACCCTTAAGAATAATTTTGTTATTGTTAAAAAAAATTGCTATTATTGAAACAATTTATTTTAACTGAGAAATCACAAAATGATGTCATTTTGTAAATCGAACGAGTTTTAGAATCAATATAAAGAAACGATTAACTTTAAATAACATATTTTTCTAATATTTTGAACAATTTCATTGTTTTTGAATGTATCTAGTAAACCCTGAACTCTAGAGAAACGTGGTTTTTCTCTATCTGATTATCTTTTCGATTTCTTACTAACATTCATTAATTTCTTAAATAAATTTGTATAGTCTAAGCAATTAGTTTTCAACAAAAAGTTACAAAATTATGGCATTTTTGGGTTCGAACAAGTTTTCTGATCAATGCATTTATTATAATAATTCTGTAATCGTTTAAGCAATCATGAAGTGTATGCATGCACGTTGAAAGCTGAAAATGTTAGAAAAACGTCTTTTTTATTGCTATTTGATTTATTTCAAAATTCATTGGATGTGTTACTAATATTCATCTACTTTGAACAAAATTAAGTTATTTAACATATATCGAGGCTGCAAAACGATGGAATTTCACATATTGTACGAGTTAATTAAATAAAAATGTTGAAAGCTCCGTTGAAAATAAACGAAGGTTCGGATTCCACCTTCAACTATAGATTCTCTTAAGAGAGTTAATGAAGAGCAATTTTTGTCAGTTAAAGAGATTAGGCTGTTACTTGGCAGATTCTTTCATTTGGTCGTGACAAATAACACCCTAACATTTTTTTTAATCACAAAAATTGGCGAAAACATGGAACCTAGAAATCATGGGGAACTTTTTTTTGAAAAGTCAATATCTTCGGTTCTATTTGACCGATTTAAATTTTCAAGAGCGAAAATTGTTTGTATTGAAATATACTTTTGAGTAAAAGAAAATTGTACCGAGCATCGAAACCTTCAAATTTTTCATGAAAATACTTGATTTTTCTATGGAATCAACTCGAAATTTCTTGCCACGGACTCCTTTCTGTCATAATTTTCATAGTGATAGAAACTGTTAATTATATAAACAATTTTCATAAACTTGCACATTTTTACTACTTTCTGATCGATAGGCTTATTTTTTGCGGAATCAACTCAAAATGTATTGCAAAATACTCCTTGATATCATATCTTTTAGAATGACAAAAAATATCAGTTATATAAACAATTTTTACAAACAAATTCACAATTTGTCTAATTTTTGGTAAGAAGACTTCGTTTCTTTTTGCGGAATCAACTCAAAATGTCTCACAAATGACTCCTTGCTGTCATATTTTCCATATTGACAATAACTGTTATTATATAAACAATTTTTATAAGTAAATACACATTTTGAACATTTTTTCATTCATAGGCTTGATTTTTTGAGGTATCAGTTCGAAATGTCTTGATAAAGACTCATTTCTGTCATATTTTTTATAGTGATCTAAACTCTCAATTCTTTAAACAATTCTTATCAACAAATGCACATTTTGACCATATTTTCATGAATAGGCTTTATTCTTTCGCGGAATTAACTCGAAATGTCTTTCCAAAGACTCATTGCTGTCGCACTTTTCATAATGACTATAACTATTAATTACATAAACAGTTTTTATAAATAAACCTACATTTTGACTACTTTCAATGAATCGGCTTTTTTTGTATGAAAAATCAACTCGAAATATCATGCTAAAGACTCCTTTATTTTATATTTTTTGTAGTGACGAGAAGTGTTAATTATATGAACTTTTTTTCTCAATAAATGCACATTTTCACCATTTTTTCATACAAAGGCTTATTTTTCGTTTAAAGAATTAATGGCTTATTTCAATTTGAAAGATATCACAGCAAGGAGTCTTTGGCAGGACATTTCAAGTTGATTCCGCAAAAAAAATGAAGCCTGTGCATGAAAAATAGCCAAAATGTGCATTTGCTTATAAATATTGTTTAAAAAATAAACAGTTTTTTTCATTATAAAAAATATGACAGCAAGGAGTTTTTGTCCAGAAATTTCTAGTTGATTTCGAAAAAAATTAAGCATATTCATGAAAAAATGATCAAAACGTGCTTTTGTTTATAAAAATTGCTTATATAATTAACAGTTATTGCCATAATGAGAAATATGACAGCAAGGTGTCGTTGGCAAGACATTTAGAGTTAATTCCGCAAAAAAATCAAGCTGTTTCGAGAAACAATTTTTAAAATTTGCATTTGTTTATGAAAATTGATTATATAACTTTGTAGATTGAAAGATATCTTGATAAAATGCGAGATTCATGGGGTTTTTCCAAAAAAAATTCTGATATTAACAAGAAAGTTTGCTTTAATTTTGATAATAGGAGAAACAAAGTCACCTTTAATGAGGCCACTAATAAATTTGGAAAATCTATCTTGAATTCGGTTATAAAAGATTGCCATGCATAAATACACAATCTAAATTAGAATGTCAAGAATTTCGATAATTTGAATAAACAAGTGCCGACTCACATTATCAAACAATGCTTTGAAAGAGAAACTGAAGTAAATAACAAAGCGTTCAAGATTGATAAAAAACAAAAACGAAAATTTGAAAACATTTTCTATATCCAAGGTGATATACTAAAATTGACTCTGAATATTAACTTGACTCTTTTTCAAGAAAAATCTGACACACGGTTT
>JAUMHM010012416.1:0-17468 GCA_032362435.1 Melikaiella ostensackeni
AACTGCAATGTTCACGAAACGTCGGCAAGATTCGTAGTTTTGCACACGATTGAAACCCGAAACACCTCTTTTCATCACCATAAATAAGTTTTACGGAGAGCAAAAACGCTGTTTTAGGTGCTTCATTAAATCATTCATAGTTGCAAAATCTTTTCCATGGATACTATCTCTGGCCGCATCTTTCAATTGAACTAAAAGGGTTTTGAGATATTGTTTATCACAATTCTGCCGTAGATGTCATCATGGCTTCGCTAAGTGTACGACTGACGTCGCCGCCAAATTGAGTTTCGTTTGTATTATTAGGCATTTTTGCGATATGCTTGCTTAGGATTAAGAATAAAATCTTTCATTTATTATGGAAATTCGAAAATCTAAGAAGGAATTATACTCTGAAGAGCTTTTACAAAATTTCTATCTTATAACTACACTGAATTTAATTTTTGATTTTTTATAAGGAAACAGTAAATTTATAGCGAGTGACTATCCCACCGCTGCCACCAAATCAGGTGTCACGTTCCGAGCAAAAGGCGAGGGTAGTTTGGAAATATGAGAATAGGAGAGACCAGTGTTGCTGATTTCGTCAGGCTGGTAAGGCCTGACTAATAACTTGTTGTGAGTACGTTGCCACTAGCAATCCTATGGGGATTGTGTCAGTATAGTGTTTTGAATAAATGAGGCGTAGTTTAGATTTTATAATGTTTACTGAAGATAAACAATAAATAATCAGTTAATTAATACATAAAAACTTACATTCACCTTTTCATTCCAGGAAGGGCAAGAGAAGAATTAGGGGTTTTCGCTTGCGTCTCTATAATCAGAGGACAACGGTAAGATCCTCACGCAGGGTTTAGTTAGCTAGAGTAAAGGATGCACGATCACAGATAGACAACCATTCCATACGTAAGTTCTTTCACGACCGTATAACACTGCGGACTTTGCTCGGAAACACTTATACGACGACCGTACCTAGCCACAGCCCAAGGGACTTTGTTCAAAACTCAGTGCCTCGTCAACTATTTCACGATGAGGTGAAAGTACACGACTTATTTGGAGCGGTTCTTCTTTAAGGATTATCTCACAATAATGTAAAAGTCGCGACTTAGTCAAAGCGGTTCGTACTTCGAGGATTAAGTTGACAGCATGACTGCTCGGAACAAAAGACGACCACCAGCGGTAACTCTGGGGTTTATATAGGATAGGGATGTGCAAAATGTCACGTCTCCCGCAAATTTGTGCTTTGGCACGTCCCTCGCAAATATGTATTTCGGCACGTGCCGCGCAAATATGTGTTTCGGCACGCGCGACTTCGATTGAGATTTGAATGATTCACGCGAGTGACTAATAAGTTATGCGAGTGACTAATATGTAAGTTCCTTCTGCTGACATTCTCGGCATTCGGTCGTCTCCTCTCTTGTTCTTTCAGGAATATGAATGCTACACATTATCAGGTAAATAGTATGTTGACTATGAAACGTCAAAATATTAGAATACATTTATTTATATAAATGTGTATATTCCTATTACCTATATATCTGATATTTGATGTATTTAGTTTATAAGAATATTCACACGTATTGATTATTCGGTAATATCTAATCATCTTATATCGGTGAAACCTATGCATGGTTTCCTTTATTGAATTATCGGTATTCATCGAATCTTTATCCTGCCATGGTACTGCAATTTTATTTACCTTGTAGTTTCTACTTTATCGTCCCGCTAATGCGCCTGTTCCCATGTGAACATTGTCGCTTGATTTCCTCAAGGACAGCTGTTTGCATTTGGTCAGGCGTTATGACAAAATTTTCAAAAATTGCGGATGTAACACATTCAGTTGAAAATTAGGAAAAAATGTATACATTCCAGTGAGTGGTATCTACGTTTTGCAGTAAGGGTCATTATCGCGTTGCGGCTTGGAAATAAACCAGCCTTACGGCAAAATGTAGATAGTACCTCTTTCATCATGACAGTAGAATTCATTTCATATCCTTTATTACTTTTTACATTGATAATTCTGCCCTGTACTTAATATGTTACACTTTCACCTGTTTTTCATCATTTGTCAATACTGAGGTCAATATTATTTTGCATTTGCGAAATCCCAACCAAACCAACAATGGAGTCTTGACACCGTTTACTTTTAGCTGACAATTAAAAAAAAAACACAAAAGTTCAGTGAATTCCATTGAAGGATGATAAAATATCTGGAAAACAAGAAGCATATTCAATCATAATGCAAGATATAGGAAATTTCAACGGATATATCAGTACTTCTGCGAGCATCACGTTATACCATTAATTTTGAAATCATAACGTATCCCTCACTATCACAAGACACAAAAACATACCACAATCTGAAATTATTCTATACGGAAAAACTTTTGATGTCAATATTTGGTTAACTCTATATCCGTAATTGAAATAAAACGTAAGAGTTTAGAAATAATCGAGGTACTGTCATAAAGATTCCTACTTTAATAAG
This sequence comes from Melikaiella ostensackeni, assembly GCA_032362435.1. Classification (NCBI taxonomy): domain Eukaryota; kingdom Metazoa; phylum Arthropoda; class Insecta; order Hymenoptera; family Cynipidae; genus Melikaiella; species Melikaiella ostensackeni. The sequence goes on from JAUMHM010012416.1 coordinate 2,483, forward strand.
AGTTTATGGTATTTCTGTATGTATTATTATGAACGTGAATGCGCAAGAATTACTATCTACTATTTGAAAATTATAAGTGTGAAAAATGATAATGGTCAATAATAGGTTTTGTAAAAATATCTTCTAAAGTGAGTATTATGAGTAACATAAGTTATGAGAAATGTAATAACTTTGATATTCTTAAATAAGAATGCATATTGAAATGAGAGCCTTCAGCCAACGACCAGACCAGACAACCGCCTGATCTTCTTCCTTTCTTAAAGAGTGTGGATGCGTGCCTATGCTTATCAGCGGGGAACTGACCAATGGTGGGAGTAACCGCGGGCGCCGGTACTTCGCTGGACCATGGTGCTGTGGGTGGCAATTAGTATGCCCCCAACAAGCATGCATATAGCTGTCGTCGGTGCTGTTCCGGTTCCGAGTTTAAGATTCGCACGGTGCTTTGGTCAATTTAGTTGACATGTTTTTTTTCTTTCTCGTCGCGAAATGCGGAAGCTCAAAAGCAAAAGAAAATATTTCCCTTTTCTTTCACTTTTGCGCTTTCACTAGCCCGAAAAGTGAAAATCGAAAAGTGCGGAGTGAAGTTTGAGTGAGAGGAAAATTTCTTCCTCACCCTTTTTTCCTTTTATTAGTGTAACCTTGTGGATTTATCAAATCAAAAAGAAAAAAGGATGGCGCATTCCCATTCCCCGATGAGGCTGGAGGAACGAAGGAAGGTGGTGTTTGCCTCGGACGCTACGGATAGGGGTTTCGCCGCCAACGGCAGAGGGTAAGTGGTTCCTTTTTTTTATTTAACTGAAAATTCAAATGTTTGTTGAAGAATTTCAGCTCTTTTAGCAGAAAATTCAACTATTTGGTTAAAAATTTAAATATTTATTTTAAAATTTAACTTTTCGGTAGAAAATTCACGTTTTGTTGGAAAGTCATATTTTTGTTGTGAATTCGTTTTTCTTCCTGTTTTTCCACTGAAATGCGAACTTGATTGGCAGAAAATAATAAAAAAATTAAACTATTTTTGTTAAAATGTGATTCTTTTATTTCCTTTTGGTGGAAAAGTCTACAATTATATTTTTTGTTAAGAATTCATCCTTTTTGGTTAAAAATTGTATTATTCGGTTGAAAATTTAATTATTTTGTTAGAATCCGTCGTTTTATTATTTTGTTCGAAATGAACTTTTTTTGTTGAAAATTCGTTTTTTTCCTTTAACTTCATTATTTATTCATTATTTTCATTATTATTATTAGTATTATTCCATTATGTATCCATTATAATTCTGTAAATTTAATTGTTCCAGTTAGAGATACATCATTATTATTAAAAATTCTTCTTTTTGGTTGAAAATTTAATATTTTGTGAAAAATTCGTTTTTTTTGTTTAAACATATTTTTTGTCAACTGAAAATTGAACTCTTCCATTTTTTGTTGAAAATATATCTTTTTTACTTGAAAATTCAACTATTTGGTCAAAAATTTATATAGTTTAAATTTATCTTTTTGGTTGAAAATTCATCTTTTTGGTTTAAAATCCAACTATTTTGTTTAAAAGTTAATACTTTTTAGATAAAAAGTCTACTGTCTTGTTGAAAAGTCGTCTTTTCGGATTGAGAATCAACTGTTGTGGTAGAAACTTCAACTATGACGTTGAAATGAACCTTTTGTCGATAAATCATATTTGCGGATTGAAAATCCAACCATTTTGTAAAAAATTCGTCTTTTATGTTTGAAAACTCATCTCTTTTGGTAGAATTTTCATATTTTCTGGTCAATAACGTAAATGTTTCGTTGAAAATCAATCTGCTTGGTTTGAGGATTTAACTATCTTGTTGAAAATTTATCCTTTTTTGGTTGAGATATCAGCTATTATATTTTTCGTTGAGAGTTCATATTTTTTTGGTTGAAAATTCAACTACTTGGTTGAAAGTTGAATTAAATCGTCGGTCATGACTAATCTACAACTTTCAGTAAAGAGTAACAACAGCCACTCGACAGTTATGCATGAAGTTGTGTAAAAATTAATTTTGGATCCACAAAGGTGGATTATTTCGATCTGAAGTTGATAATCAGAATGAAATGCAACGGTTTGATATCCCGAGGTTTATTGTGCAATATTTTACATTCCCATGGGAAACTTTCTTCAATAACTGTTATAATAAATCTGGTGAAAGTCGGACAGAATAACATTTCGGTCAATTCTGCAGTCCAAGTCATAATCGTTAGCCTAACGAAAGTTTCGGATAGGAAATCATTCCGAATTATTCCGAACCAACTCGAATTTTTTCGAAATCTGTATCCGAACCAATCCGAATCATTCCGAACCAATCCGAAAAAGTTCTCAATTTCGTTTATTTACAATTAAAAAATTCTTCAATTTTATCAATTTGCAACTTAAAATCCTTCAATTTTCAAGATTTAGAATCGAAGATTGATTAAATTGGGGTGTTTACATCTTAAAATGATGTAATTTCGAACGTTTTTTTTTCTATGTAGTTCAATTTCGAAGATTTACACTGCAAAATTCTTCAACTGTGAATTTTTGCAATTGAAGACTCTTCAATATTTAATGTGTAAAATTTAAAGTGATGCAGTTTTGACTTTTTTTTTCTTGAATAGTTCAATTCTGAAGGTTCCTATTTGAAAATTATTTAGTTTCAAAGATCTAAAATTAAAATTTATTCACTTTTATAGATTTGCAATTCAAAATTCATCAATTTTTATGATTTCCGATTTAAGATTTATCGGTTAGAAATATCAAAACTTTAAAATGATGTAATTTTAAATGCTTTTTTTTAAATAGTTCAATTCTGAAGATTCAAGATTGCAAATTATTCGATTTTTAAGAACTAAAATGTAACGTGTATCAATTTTGAAGATTTACAATGGAAAATTTTTCAACATTAAAGATTCATAATTCAATTTTCTACAATTTTGAAGAGGTACAATTGAAAATTCTTGAATTTTGAAAGTGCTGACTTGCGAATTATCCAGTCTTCAAGATTTATATTTTAACGGTACGTTATTTTAAATTTTAATTGTGACGGAAATTCCTCCTTTTTTCTTTTGAAATATTCATGTAATCAAAAAAAAAGGATATTTGCGAAATCTTTGAAATCTTCTAAAATATTTTGAAATTTCATAGAATCATTGAAATCCTTCATAGTTAAGTAATTTTTAATTGAAAACTTTGAAATTTTCAATTTGATACCTTTTGAATTGTAAGACTTTGAATTAGTAGTACGTGAAATTAAACACGTTTGAAGTGAATCTTTCAAAATTATAAAATTTTATTGAAAATTGAAAAGAACAATTTTCAATGGGAAGTGCAATTTTCAAATTAAAACAATCATAAATTCACGATTTTCAAAATTGAATGTACGAGGTAATTGTTATAATTATATTTTTTTGTTAAAAATGTGTAGGTTTTCAAATTGTACAAAATTGAAAACGTTGAAAGTTGGATAATTTTCAATCGCAAATTTATAAATGAGACCAATTTAATCGCTTAATCTTGTTTAATTTAAAATTGGAGTTCCTATTATAGTTGAACAATTTTCGCCGCTTCTTTTCAATCTGTCGAATTGATTATTTTCTTGCTTGAAGACGTCGAAATAAAAATTGCTTAATTTTGATGGCCTTTACTTTAGAATTATAAAATTTTAGGTGTCGTTCATTTGGAGATTGTCCAATTCCGAAAGCTTCGATTTTGTATAATATTCTATTTCAAGTTTGAAATTGTTAAATTCTTTAATGCCTAATTTTCAGTTTCAAACGCCTTCATTTTGGAATTGTTTCCCATGAGATTCGTTATTTTGGAGATTAAGATAAAAATTTTAATTACAAATTGTTCAGTTTTAAATATTTAAGTCGGATAATTTATATAACCGTAAAAAAGTTTTGAAAACCGGGAAATGACCGAAATTTTTTTTTCTAAGGTTCTCGATTTTTGAGGCTTTTACAGCTTCTGAGTGTCATCTAAATATTCTTGACTCTAAAAAAAATACACTATTTCGATTACCCACTGGACACTGATACATAATTTTCATGGAATTGTTATATAAAAGCAGTGATGGGAAGTCAGGATAAGCTGGCAATATGGCTCTCGTAAGAAAGTAGAGCCATCCGTTGAGAGTGGACCACGTAGTCCAATCAGACTGCTCCTTATAGGATATCTGCACGTCGCACCTACGAAGCGCCGCAATAGAACGGTCTAACAGCAGCTCGCGTTCGCCGACCTTATACCTGGCGTTCTCGTTCACTGGTAAGTTACCTTGTCAGATCCAGTAGTAAAAGAGTTTCCTGCATGCCATTATATCCCGAAGACTTATTAAAATGTGTGCGCTAGAATTCTCCTACAGCTATGTGTGAGAATCCTGGTCGAACATTGGCTCTTCTCGATCCGTTTCCCAGTGATGCTTGGGGTACTAGTACCGAGTATAAGTGGTGCAATTGGTAATCAGTCGGTTCCAACAGCGGAATATCAAACACGATGTTGAGGATTCTTTCTTTTGTTGTAGATCGTTGTGACTGTCGCGATCCTGGTCAGCTCTTCGAGGTCCACATGGGCTCCTGGAACCGGAAAATCGATTCTGGTTTGATGATCCTGCACGTTCCAATGTATTGGCTCCAACTGGTCAGACGTCAGAAGAGAGAAGTGAAGATGTCTTTACCGAGATACGTGGATACCTTTTAGGATTCGCTCCGCAGCACGGATGTAATCGTCCAAAGTGGCGTCTACTGTTCTTAGCACCCGATTTAAAGTCACTACGTATTTTAGTTCGGGCGTTTCATGGGTAAGGTTTTCCAATTTTGAATTGTTTTCAGCGAGATGGTTCTCATGGCGCATCAATTTTTCTGTGTTTCGCTGGGAGAGTGTGTATTTCTTCCAGTTGTGCGCGAACCATGTGGGTTGTTTACCTACCAAGTAGGATATATTCGCTTATGCCTTCTCAAGGTCCGATATTTTCTCTTCGATTGCTTGATCATCATGCCTAGAAAGTTCCCACTTCAAATTCTCGGCAACAGTAAATTACGCGTCCAATCCGTAATCCGTGATGGTTTGGAGGCAATACCTCCAATGTGGTCCGAAGCCGGGCTGGTAGAGATCCCACAGGCGTTGAAATCGATGGTGGTATGTGTCCAGGGAACCTTGAATTTTTCGGATGTCTAGAAAGATGGTGATCCTTCAAGTCCCTGTGATCCGCCTTATAGAGCCCATGTGCTCATAATAGATTCCGGTGCTGCTTCTTAATGGGGTGATCCTGTATGCCACTCTAGGGGCATCCTCAGATGTCGTAAGCGGGAACAGGACAAGCAACATCCACGAAAACCTCATCTTCGCGTCCTTTTAGTCGATATTATCCACATGTCGCCTTTTTATGGTGACAGAGTTGGTGTGGTGTCGCCCGGGGGGGAGTAACCAGGAACTGTCCTTTCTTGCACCTGGATTCCCATAGGTCTTGAATATCAAGACGCTCGGTAGCAGTGAGGGGCTTTGCAATAGGTTTCGTTGGTTTCGTCCGACGACTGGGGATCCTGGAGTGAATTCAACCTTCTTGGGAGGGTCCTTGAAACGAACGGTACTCCTTCTTACCCTACCGGAATTTTTGGTGTGAGAGGAAGGTAACTGTGAGCACTACTCGGTGGGGCTGATATTTTCATAAATAAATTATATTAGCAAATACACAATTTTAACATTTTTTCATTAAAAAAAAAATTCCGCATAAATTTCAGCAATACGTTACGTAATTTTGAGAACTTTAATTTAGATATTTTATTTTCGAGCCTCTTAATACTTAATCGTTTATTCAAACAAAGATGTAAGCGAAATATATTGTGTTGATTACTGGCCAAGAGTATATAAATTTATTGAGGCTGAGAAATCGCTCAGTACAATATTTTACGTTTCGACTGTTCTTCGACAGTTCTCTTCAGAAATATTACAAAATGGTTGTAAAGTAACCTGTGTGAACATAATTATGATATAATTTACTATGTAGAGTGATAAGTTAAAATAAGATGAAATAAGAGAAATGTAACATTATAGCGAAGTGAAATTAAAAAGTAACAACATTTAAAATTAAATATGAAATCAAAAAGTTCAATGAAAGTATTTTATAGAGAAGAATTGTAACATAGAGTTATAATTATTATTACCTGAATTTGTGTTTATATGTAAGATGAATTTTTAATGTGTGGACAAAAACTGATTTTTGACTCTATCTGCTGGATGAAATTAGTTTAAAATTAAGAAATAGTTAAAGACGTCAAAACAAACGTGAAGTCATAACCCATTCAGCAGATAGAATGATTAAAGTAAGATACGCATGTACGGTATAGGTCGAGGTGCGTTAACCAGTGTCGAGAAGGTATACTATACTGAGTGTGACAACTGCGCATGACGTAATTGATGGAACTTATCTACATTAATAAATTGATAAAAGGAAGAAGAATATATAAATCGATCAAAAAGTTAACTATAAATATCAAATTATAGAATTAAAAATATAAAATATTGTAAAGAGATAGTGAAAATGATAGAAAGAGAACATTTCTTCATTGAGTAACATGAATGAGGCTGTTATAAGTGATGCTCATATTATTGATATCAGTTCTAAAATTAACATTATTAGTATTTTTTACAATGTAAAATATTTCCATAAATATGCGTTTGTAATAATAAGTCTCTTCAGCGAGAATAATAACATTATCAAAATCAAAAGAATGTTTGCGATTAGTTGCATGTAGACTGTAAAATTTAGATATTTATATTTAGACTGAAAAATAATGAGTAATAATATTATTAAGTCAATATTCATATTTAGACTGTAACAAATTTTATATCGGTAAAACTAAGCGTTATATAGATCTAAGAATCGAAAAACATATGAAGGATTGTGAAAAAAACAAGCTCAACACTGCCCTTGCAAAACATGCAATAAGCAATGCTCATTATTGTACTATACATTTCAAGGAAGATACTATAAGCAGATTTTTAAAGTACCCATGGGCTCACCTATATCTGCTGCAGTCTCTGACTTAGTAGTGGAGATTTTAGAACATGAAATTCTTACACATAATCCAGAGTTTACCCCCCTATTTTCTATCGGTACATTGATGATATTTTATCTTGTCTCCCTCACGAACAAATTGAACCTTTCAAAAACCTTTTTACACATATCAAAATAGACTACAATTCACAATTGGAAGTGAAAAAAAAGTATCAGTTTCTTAGATGTTCAAATTTCTAATATTAATGGTCAAATTTACACTAACTGGTTTTGTAAAAAAACCTGGTCTGGTAGATACATTAATTATCACTCGATTACATATCCTCCTTATAAAATAAGTATTATCAACAGCTTGATCGACAGATCCATTAAACTATCTCATTTCTCTTTCCATCAAGAAAATTTAAAAATTGTCTCTCATACACTTAAAACTAACGGTTTCCCAACAAAACTTACTAATAAACTCATTAATCTAAGAGTCAATAAAATACTTACTTCTCACATCAATACTGGCGATGGATTAAGCAGGGACTTAAACTTAGACCGTTCAATAGTTCTACCTTATAATCCACAAATTTCCAGAATCTTCCAAAAACTATATGGTAAATATAATATTAAAATCATCTTCAAACCTATTAAGGATAGTTAACTTTTTGATCGATTTATATATTCTTATTCCTTTCACCAATGTATTAATGTAGATAAGTTCCATCAATTACGTCATGCGCAGTTGTCACACTGCTGGATGGGGTATGACTATAGTACATGTTTGTTTTGAAGTCTTTAACTATTTCTTAATTTTTAACTAATTCCATCCAGCAGATAGAGTCAAAAATCAGTTTTTTCCACACATTAAAAATTCATCTCACATTTAAACACAAATTCAGGTAATAATAATTATAACTTCATGTTACAATTCTTCACTATAAAATACTTGTATTGAACTTTTCAATTTCATTTTCAATTTTAAATGTTGTTACTTCTTAATTTCACTTCGCTATAATGTTTCATTTCTCTTATCTTATCTTATTTTAACTTATTACTCTATATAGTCAATTATATCATACTTATGTTCACACAGGTTACTGCACAACCATTTTGTAATATTTCTGAAGAGGACTGTCGAAGAACAGTCGAAACGTAAAATATTGTACTGAGAGATCTCTTGGCCTCAATAAATTTATATACTCTTGACCAGTAATCAACACTATATATTTTGATTACATCTTTATTTGAATATTTGGACCCTGGCCAACACTACCATCTTTTGTATTTAATCGTTTATTTTCAAATCAGAAAAGTGCGAAATTAAACTTTCAAATCGAAACCCTTAATAGTTAAACAATTATTTTAGTTCATAAACGTTGAAAGTTGAAATCATTTCAATTGACACTTTGTAAATTGTTTAAGGCTTGAGACTGAATAACAATTACAAATAAAGAGTTCAAAATTAATGTATTTAAAGTTGAGAGAATGGTAAAACGATTTCTCTAATTCTTGACGATTGAAATTTCAGAGTGTTAAATTTCCATTTTTGAACGCTGAAATTTCAATCTTAAGTTTTAGCATTTGCTTACCTGCTATTCCTCTTGTCTCGTGAATGCCGACGGGGGTGGTACAGGCGCACCACACAGGAATTTCTGCTGTTTTCCAAATTTCCTAGACCGTTATAGGATTCCTAGCTTAGAATTTCAATTTCCGGTTCTGAGATTACCGTGTCGTCGTCGGAAATGTCACCGTAGGTTAGACCTTCCGTTGGTACGATTTCCTCACGCCCGGGATTCTCGACTATGCGATTGGGGTTATTTTCCTCTTGGAACGCACGTCGTCTTTGTTGAAGGGCTTTCTCGTGTTCTAAATCAATCATCAAAATCTGCCCCGTTGGGTTCGCAGGGGCGACTTCGAGCACTGGGCTTACAGGTCGAATGATTGGTCGTACCGCACACACAGAGACTCTCCTTTCGGTAAGGGAGACTATTTAACGGTATATGGCTGACCTGAGAGGCTCAGCAGATTTCTTATGTTTTTCCCCAGCCTTCTTTAATAAGCTCGTGGTGAGGGGTCTCCTTTTTCTGGGGATTAGTGAGATATTCAGCTAGAGATTCAAAACACGATGAGAGACATCGCGATGATTGATGAGTGAAGATGATTATCAGCTGGGGCCCCTTGCAATTTTCTTTACACGAAATCAGAAACTTCGGATGCTACGACGAGCGAAGAGGGAGTATTCCTCCAAGTCCAGAGCGGGCGAATGACCGGAGAACCCGAGTTAGAATTATTTGATCTCAATCTAGAATCATTCCAGTTCACATTCTTCCTGGTTTCTATTTCGTCAAAGGAAGTGATAGTTGGCCAAAATCTCAACGTGGGCAACAGAGACAGTGGCTGCACGTACGCGCCACAGAGCTGAAGGCTTACCGAATTAGAATTGGGAAAATTAATAATTTCAATCCGAAACTTGCGGCACTATTTTCCCTTAAGAAAGTGACCTCAGTCAAGCGCCACAACACCCACTCAAATCGATTCGCAATATTCATATCGGGAGAAGGTTACCCTGCCTAGTCCCCGGCAGTGGTCAACGGCGAGGGTATTAGCCGACTGGGGTTCCTTAAATCCAAATTCACGGAGTTAGAAACTTTGGACGCTGCGACGGGAAAAGAGGGAGTATTCCTCTAGGTCCAGAGCGGGCTCTGAGTTCAAACCCTATGTACCTCAATTATTTAACATTGTGGCATTGCTGCCGTAATTGAAAATGATGGTAATCGTGTACAAAAATAATCCTTGGATAGGATTCTAATATTTCACTAAAGTGAGATATTGCTAAATAAAAATACCAAGCCAGTTAAGGCGAGGTCCTCCAGCCAATTAAAGCGTGAGTTTTTGGTTCAATCTGGGAGTACTCTAGCCAACTGAGGCGTGCTAAATTAAAAATACCGAGCCAATTAAGGCGAGGTCCCCTAGCGAATTGAGGCGTGGGTTTTCGATTTAATTTGGGATTGCTCTTAGTTCAGAGCACAATCTCGATCATTTAACATTGTGGCATTGCTGCCGTAATTGAAAATAATGGTAATAGGTTATCAGTTGCCTAGTAACAGAAAGTTACTAATAGGTTATCAGCTGGCTATTGACAAATTGTTACTCGTAGGTTAACGGCAGGCTTGTAACAAGAACTTACTAGTAGGTTATCGGCTGTCTTGTAACAAAAACTCACTAGTAGCGTAGCTGGATGGGGACAACAGCAGGGGGTTGTGCCCATCGCTGCCACCATCAGTTTGTCACGTAGGAATAATAATCACGAAAGAAATAATAGAATAATAACATCGTGCTGCCTAGTGAGGGAAGGTTAATTATTTCCCCTTTTTCTTGTTTATTAATAATACACGGGGAAGAGGCTCCCCGCAATTGAAGAAACTAGAGTCTCCTTTTTATTTTTTTGTAAGCCGCATCTCCTCATTCTCGGTTCGAGAATTGTTGTCCCTAAAAGCTCTGTTGAGGAAAAAAGAGGGGGTACGGTCGAGCCAAAAAAAAAATTTCTTAAATTTCCAAGGAAAAACAAATGTATTTGACATCACCTTGATACACTTGGAGAATCAGAAATATTAATGAGAAAGAAAATCGAAACGAAACAGCTTACCGTAGTCCTTATCCTACTGCTTGCCGTCGGATGGTAGACGAGAAGGAACGAACGTTTCCTTCTCTTCTTCCTCTGAGTGAGCGGGCGATATTTAACGTTGAGTCGCTAATTATTAAATAATAATTAGCGCTAGTCTTTGCCACAGGTCTGGTTTTGATTTGCGACGCACACACAAAACACGCGCGAACACCTGTCCCCTTCCAAATTCGCTTTTATGAGAAATAGAAAATATATCTATTTCCCATGAAAGCGAATTATAATCTCACAAGAAAATTGTTCCTTTTCGTTTTGAGATACGAAAGGGGGCAATTTTTTCAGGACTAATCTCAAAATTTAGTTTTTTCACAATCCGGATAGGACGCAAAAAAACTAATGCTCCCGTTACGGTCCCGCCTCTCGTCGGATATAGATTAAAATTTGTTTTACGTCCAGGTCGTAAAATCTGGTACTCCCGGTTCGGTCAATCGATTCCGGCGGCTGATTCCCGTTACCGGGACGAAAAAGTATATTTCGTTGAGCGGGATAGGACGTGGTTTGCGATTTACAGACTAATCTTTCCCGAGAGACACGACTTTGATTTTTTTCTGATCCCGAATTTCGGACGGACAAGAGTCTGGGTAGTTCCGGCTCGTGCCAGGTTGCCCATGTTACCGCCTTGATTTTGATTTGAGACGCTAATTATTGTTTGATAATTAGCTCTAGTCTCTGTATTCGCGGCACGTACATGAAACACACGCGAAAACCAATACTTCTCGAATTCGCTTTCATGAGAAATAGAAAATATATCTATTTCCCCTGAAAAGGAATTATTGTCTTACGAGAAAATTGCTCCTTTTTGTAGTGAGATTCGAAAACGGGGCAATTTTTTCTGGACTAATCTCAAAATTTTGTTTTTTCACATGTCGGATAAGACGCAAAAAAAACACTTAATGCGTGGTTGCGACTTACGGACTAAACTTCCTCAAAAGAGACTACTTCGATTTTAGACCCCAAACTTCGGACGGACAGAAGTCTGAGTAGTTCTGGCCCGTGCCAGGTTGCTCAGGTGACTGCGATGATGACTTCTGTTCGATTTTCTTCGACGGTTCATAGCAGGGATTATTAGGTAGGGATTTTTGCTGATTTGAGGAATTTGGATAAAGGTGGAAGGGAATTGCCGTGCGACTTGCAACTATGCTTGTAGGTGTGCGGAATCCGTGTAGCTAAAATGCCTTTGCTTGAATTTTTGCACCTGCGAGGCAAGAACCTCGTCAGCATTTAGCAAAAGCAAGGAGTTTCGAAATCTTTTAGATTCCTTTCATTTTTTAAAAAAAAAAGGAATTTCAAATTCAATTCGAATCAGAATTGATGCAGGTTGAAATTTTCAACTAGAGTTTAATTTAGTATTTTTTATTTCCAACCTCAATTTTAGACTCGAAGAACTGAGTATTTCAGCGTTGTTTATTGCTGAGCGAGCACGTGGCATTGTTTTGATGCCTCGCGTGCTCGTGCTGTCAGGCAATGCAGTGTTTGTCGATCGGCGGAGAGAGAGACATACTCATCGTAGGAGGATGAGGATAGAGAAGGAGAGAGTGGAGAACACGGGTATGAGCGGTCGAGGCCCGGTAGTTTGTCGTTGAGAACAGCATGGCCGCGCGCAAGGAGGAGACAGAGCTATATAAGACATTGACGAGAGAGAGATCGAGTGCGGTGACCGCGCGTGTGTGTATGTTCGCTAGCGTTAGCGTGTACAGATGCACTTGCGTTCCGCTTAATTGTACATGACTTCCTCATTTAATTTACATTATCGATGATTCAAGCCTAATGTAATTCTTATGACAATCTTTGTAACTTAAACCTAGGGACACATCCATCCATACACCTCCACACGCACGTGTTTGTGCCATCCACCGACACATAATTGAGCGGATTGCATAAACCTATCGACCTCACTTTCAATTACCTAAAAAAAATGAAAAGAAGGAAATAATCTGAAAAATAATTTCGGACAATATTGCTTCATTTTATTCTCCTCGATGATAGCCCTCTTCATTCTTCAAGTTAGCTCGCAGGCCAGTCCCTCGAGGGCTTGGAATGCGACGTAAGCATTCCGATAGTGAGCTCTTGGGTTGCGAGCGAACCTGGGAAATAAAATCCGTTCTTGAAGTAGGTATTCAAAAGTGCACTGATATTCAGTCATATATACATATTTCTTCGTTTATAGTGGCTCTCTCTTGCCATGGAAATTTTGTATTCTTGAAGGCAATAAAGATACATACTTACATACAAACAATTTCATTTCAGACAATGGATTTCAAATTTCCAAAGGTACATTTTAAAATTATTTTATTTAGAAATGGACAATTGGAAATTAAGTTTGAATGTAAATACTATACAATTACACATTATTAACTGAATGATTTTATTCTTGAAAAGGTTACGAAATCAAATTTTCAAACTCAAGAGAAATTGCATTCGATCTCTATCATGTGATGTCATGTTAGGGGCCATTCATAATTTACGTTACCAATTTGAAAGGGGAAGGGGGTGGCGCCGAAAACTACGGTTTGTAACAGGTGATGGAGGGTTGGTCAGTCGAAGAAACGTTATGAATTTAGATAACGTTGAGTACGTTTCCTAATGATAAATTCGAACAGTTTGCGAATGACGGCCCTGCAACGGTACAGTCCAACAATAACTTCATGAGTTTCGAAATCACTCTCATCTTTCAGATTTCACGCTCTTTCCCCCATTCCCCCCTTTTTCAAAAATCCTCTTTCTTCTGTTTTCTAGAGACTTTCCGTTTTCCCCTTTTTTCTCGTTTTTTTCGCTTAAATGCGATCTTAATTAATAGAACCCAAAAATAAAATCCAATTATTTTCTGTTAAAAGTTATTGGTTACTTTTTTTTTGGTTAAAAGTCTATTATATTTTTGTTTGGAAATTTATTGGTTTAAGATGTATAATTTTACTTGAAACTTCATCTTATTTGGGTGAAAATTCATCTTTTTTGTTTTGTCGTTTTCTACGTCTTCTGCGACAGGTACATCAATTGCCGCGTTTCCATTGTCGATCTTTAGTTCACCATCAGATGCTTCATCTCCGCTTTCTACGCGTTGTTTGGATTTCTTGCTCTTTGGAGTTCCAGACTTTTTTTTCTTCCTCTTCCGATCTGACTGTTGTTCTATTGGTGCTCGATGAAGGCACGCTATTTTTTCGACAATATACTTCCCATCATTTTTGAGATGCTTCGATATTTCCTCTTAACTTAATTTTTTTAAGTGCATCCAGAATCGGAAAATGGCTGTAAGAAGGAAATATTCGTGAAATATTTATTGGTTACATGCATGCACCGAGGGGTTGACCGCTCGACTTTTTAGTGTTCTCCACATTCATAAGATTCCAAAGATTTAAAAAGATTTTAGATTATTCCATAAAGGCATATATTGATGAATTGCAGGAATTTCCGATAGAAATTTATTTTCGTAAACTGTCCAATTGTTACCATTTCTTTCCGAACCTCTCCGAGATCTGCATCCGATTTTTTACGAACATTTCTGATAAAAAAGCAATATAACATTTTGAGCAAAAATGCTGTTAATATCATTTATAGTTGATTTAAAAGCTGTTTGCACTAACTTGAATTTTTCGATCAAACTTAGGCAAAATTTTTGATAGAAACGGAGAGCTTCCGATGCAGATCTCAAAAAAATCCTAAAGAAAATCGTTCCTAGACCTATCCGAAATTCCCTTTCCAAAATTTTACCACGGAAACATGAGTATATCAATCATCTCCTGTAGGAAAATGCATGTCAACTACCATTATTTTAGTCCTTTTCTTTATATTCCGTATTACACATCGATTGACCAGAGTAAGTTACATAGTAAATTACAGAGCGGGTTACACTTTCCAGTCACAGCTTTCACCTTTACCGAGTCTGGAGCAGTTTTATTCTTTCCGCCCTCCTCATGGACGTAGGCATTACTTGGTTTGCCAGTTACGGTGGATTCTTTTAAAACCTCATCCGTAAATATATTTGAGGCAATGTTTTCTACAAACTTCGGCGGGGTGTCTGCTCTTTGGTACTTTACTTTACTTCGTCTATCCATGTTCCAAAACCGGCCGAAACCTTTATTAATAAGCAGCACGTTAGAATTTTAAATAATTCAGGGCTTATACTCAGTGAAAATGGTAGAAAATACGATTTTTGTAAGTAAAAGCACAATTATGAGTACCGTAAAATTGGGCTGAGCGGCGCGTAAAAGAAAAAACCCTCATAAATGTCAAACCTCGTGATCAAAAAATAAGGTGACTTTTCATTTTTTTCGAAAAATATTCATTTATTCGTCAATTTCTATTTTGTCCCCTT
>JAUMHM010012496.1:0-17457 GCA_032362435.1 Melikaiella ostensackeni
ACAAGCATACAGATTTTTTGTTTGTGGCGTCATCTCTGTGTCAGGCCGAAGACTTTTCAGCCCATGTAGTATTTATTAGGCATAACAAACCATTCATCAATATCTTTTTTAATGTTCTAATGAAAAATTGACAGAAATAGCTTTTTTTCGAGCGGTCGAAGTAAAATCCTGCCTTAATGAGATACTATGGCGAAGGTTGTCCCTAGATTATTTCCAGGGCTTGAAAAGTAGATACAAGTGGCAAAAACCTAGTTCGAACATTCGTGTGCGCGATATAATTCTATTGTGAGAAAAGGATGCTCCTCCTCGAAAATGGATTTCAGATCGCGTCACTGCTTGTCAACCCGGTCAAGATAATTTAGTAAGATCGATCACAATTAAAACTGCGAAATGAACATATGATAGACCTATGGTACAAGTATGTATTCTGTCTGTACATGATGCTAAGGACTTGTGAGTTGAGATTAGTTGGTCAGGGTAGGCGGCATAGACGTCATATTCTGTTCTACATATTTAACACAAGATTTTAATATATATTTTAATGAGAAAAAACATTTATTTACCTATGAAATATACGCTTATACTTCAAAAAGAAAAATGTATTCAAGTTAAATATACATTTCTTCAAATTGATCAATTGATACTTATATTCTTATAATACTTCTGTAGATTAAATATTCAGGCTTAAATCTATGCAATTTCATTTCAAATTTTTTGAAACGAGGCGGGCGGTATGTTCATGCATGATCTAAAATTTATAAGTATGCCTTAATGATTTTACTAGTTGCTACGCCTTTGAAATTTGACGTATGCCTTTCTTGAAAATGATCAAGGGGTCAAGCGCAAAAGCTCAGTGCGAAAGCAGAGAGAGAAGCGAACGGCACGCGCGTGAATAACAATTCAAAAAGTTCATAAAATTGCGAACAGTGTAATAAATATTAACTATTTGAGAGAACAATGAGAAAAGTTTCGTGAGTTCATGAACATTTTGGGAAATTTGTGCAAAATTCAGAAGAGTTTAAGGAAGCTTGGGAAATTTTGGAAAAGGGATGCGAATATTCAAAACATTTGGAGTTTTATGGAAATTCTCGAAAACCGCAAAACTTTTGAAAATTTTTGAAAATTGATGGAAAGGGAATGAATGGTCTTTTCTCACCTAAAACAAAAAACTGAATTATTTGATATGATTTCTTAATGTTATAGACGATTGTTATGCTCCATAGCTTGACTTCCACACAATTCCTGAAAAAATCATTCACGCGGTTTTTCACTTTGTCCGAATCCCATACCATTTCACCAACAGCACTCTTAATTCTGGCTAATTCAGTGCTAGTACTTACTTTCCTCACCTTCTGAACCCATCTCCGAAATAATTCCTCATTTCCTTCAAAATTATTTTGCATTTTTTGTCTTCTTCCGCTTTGATCTCATCCCTGCTTTATTTGACTAGTATCTCTGTTTTTCTGTTTTTATCCCTGTAAGCATTTTCTGATCTAGTCCTTTGCTTATCGCTGAAACATGTAATATTCAACACTCACGAGTATGCTTGTTTTTCTCGTTGACAGCTACGTGATTTTAATCATTCCACCAAGCATCTTAAGTTTTTCTTCCTACAGCCGAAGTACCGCACATTTCAGAAATACTCTAAAAGATGCTATCTTGTAGCATTATCTATGCAGCCCCTACAGTTTTATTGTTTAGTTCCGTCTTCCAGTCTTCTTCATGATGCCCTGAATATTTATTCAGCTTTTCACGTTATACCAATTGTACTTCTAGCTTCTGCGAATTCTTCGTTTTAGCTCGCGTCCGCTTCGACGTATTGTTAATTATTTTTCCCCTCCATCCTTGACTTAGATTCATCTTTGAAACTATGAGGTAGTGAGTTTTTCGCACTCAGAATCTCTTATAACCCTTGTAACTCTTACACCTCCTCTCAGTATTTTATCCGCTGCAACAAAGCCAATTGTACTGTGGCTTCCGCCTCTGCACCAATGACAAATGTAGATCACTTTATGTCTAATTTGAGTGTTTGTGATAAAAAATAATTTTCCCAAGCATAAGCTAATCAATTTATCTCCTTAACCCTTCATTTTTCAGTCTCCGGAATGACGATGTACCCTGTTGGTACTCTCGAGGTGCACACCAACTCAGCCATTCATATCTCCAAATAAAATGATTCTCTCGCGAGGACCGCAAGTACCTATAATATGATTTATCGAGTCTGAGAAGGTTTCGTTGACATCCCTTCTGTCATCATCAATTGGAGCGTAGCACGCTATAATAAACAGCCTTTTGATTTTCATTTTCATTCTAACCCATAAAAATTTAGAAGATACACATTTATACTTTTTCACATCTAGCTACTTTCGACTCTAGCATTCCCAGCACTTGATTTCCATTCAGCGTCTGAAACTTTTCCAAAAGCACGCCTTTCGTCAACAGAAGTGTAAATCCTGTCCGAACCACATCATTATTTCTACTATTAATTGTTAAGAGTATACTCTCAACTACCAACTTGATAAGAGAAATTTATTCCATGAGTATAAATGGCCTAATTGAGCAGAAAGTTGCCATAAGGTGGAGTGTTCATTCATGACGTCACTTCGAGGAAGCTTCGATCATTCAAAGGAGATGAGAAAATAAAGCTAGAATTAGAAGAGTTATCATCGGTTTGTGCTTTATTCTGTGAAGGGCGCCAGTCTTTTGCAGTTTGCCCTCGAAGATTCAAGATTCGTAATCACATGTTCAATTATTGTGGTCAAGTTACTTCTTACATAAGTGAATTTCTCTTTTTCGTCCTCTGTTTTGTTGCTATTAAAAACATGCCAAACACTTTTTTCCACCATCTCCAATATTTCGTTGCCCTCCATATTCTCCTTTTTTTCATTCCATCTGTACCATACCTCTCCTATGCAGATTTTTCAGATATCCTACCCTCACTATCTTCTAATTCGCCCTCTCTTTCCTGGCTATTACTTCTATTCTACGCTGAATATCCTTTTCTTGTATGTTGGGTGGTGATCAATGTAGATTTTTCTTTCCCCTCATGTACTTTTTTCTGCATTGCCCCCTGTTTTGCTCTCCTTAAGGCCATTCATATTATTAGGATTTCTTTGTCTTTCATTCATTGTCTTTTTACATTGGTAATTTTCCCTTCCACTTCTAGT
This sequence comes from Melikaiella ostensackeni, assembly GCA_032362435.1. Taxonomy (NCBI): domain Eukaryota; kingdom Metazoa; phylum Arthropoda; class Insecta; order Hymenoptera; family Cynipidae; genus Melikaiella; species Melikaiella ostensackeni. Next base: position 3,168 of record JAUMHM010012496.1, read on the forward strand.
TTTTTTTTCGGAAAACTCTAGCGCTTTTTCCCTTTCCTTCCACTCTGTCATCCTCAAACCTATCATAGTGAGTTTATTTTTCCTTTCCCCCCTTTCACTTAATTCCATTTATCTCCTTTACAATACCATGTAGATTCTTCACTTGCGCTGATTCAATATTTTTTCCCAATAATTCGACCTTCGCCCTTAACTCCTCATTTTGAGTTTTTATCCTTTTGTTTTCCTTCCTCATCTCATCCCCTGCTTTATCTCTACTTCACCGGCTCCCTCTTTCTGCTAATATCTTCAGCTTACTTCCAAGCTTTCTTAACCTCTGTTCATTCAGAATTTTCCTCCCTCCTTTTCTCTTCCACCTCTTTTCCTAACTTTTCGGTCTTCATCCTCGTTTCCGTATCTCTTTCTTTCACTTTGCATCCTTATTTTTCAGATCATTTTTCAACACCCCTACACCTTTATTAGCGGCTATTATCTATTTTTCTATCTCCTTCATTTTCTATTGCCCGGCCTTCACCTCCTTTAAATGAGCCTTTACAGCTCGCTTTTTCTTAATGAGCGTTTCTATCCCAAGTACTTCTGACATCTCTACCTGTTTTTGTGCCTTTTTCCTGTCATCATCACCCTCCTTCCTTGACTGATTCACTGACGCGTGTCTTTCCCCCTTGTTGACTGGCGACCTCGTCGTTATGTTTTCATTTTTGTACTCCTTGGGCTCAAGAATTTGTTAATACTCTCGTTCAAGTTCCTTTATCCCTTACTTTCATACAACTCTGCTCATGTTAGATTCTCTCCTTCACTATCCATTCTCTCTGTTATGCCCCCAAATTTTCCCTTACAGTTTTTCACCCAATGGCCTACGTCTTCTATTCCTTTCTTCCCCAGCAGTTTTCTCTATTTATTCTAGTGTCACGAACTCCGTTTCAGAGTCTGAATTCAGGTTGTCTTCAATTGAAAATACTTCATTTTACGCACGAATCATAATTATTGTTCATGCAAATTTCCAAGAAATAACACACAGTAATTATTTTCAAGTCTTTGCAATATATTTATAATTGTTGTACACACACATAATTACAATAATTTAGAATCAGCCCGAAGAAGAATCATGTGAATCATAGCATGAGCCAGAGTGATAATTATCGTAAAAATACTGAAAACAGAATACTCTACGACATTGCGCAGATCGAATACAAGAAGATTTCTTGCAGGTGAAAGGTTTTTTTTTAAGCTTCAACTAAGAAATACACCTGACCAGTTTGTTTTATCATTTAAACACAGCAACCGGGCGTGGCAGGCCACTTTTTGCATTGCTTTTCCACCATATCTGAAATTCAAAATTGTACATGTTTTATGATTCAATACCAGAGTCCGAACAAGTGCTTGAGTCAGTTAATTATTAAAAAATAATAATGCAAGAAATGAAAACGAGCTAAACTAATTCTTATAAAATAATGGCTCTACTTTTTCAACCTATAAGTTCATAAATTTTTTAACTCGTTGAAAACTTCGAAAGTAACTTAGCATCAGGAATTCCTGGTTAAGATGCAGAATGACTAAAGAATTGATGAAATCATTTAAAATGTGCTCAATAATTCATTTAAACTTTTTGCTGTTTGAAGTTGGAATATTTTGCGGAAAATTTTCTACAGAATTTTATGTGGAAGTTCCATACAGGAGTTCCATACGTGAATTGTATGAAAACTCCCATACATTTTATATGAGAATGCATGAACCAATGCACGAGAAAAATCTTACAACAACGAGAACCTTTTTAAATGTGTTAAAATGTTGAGAAAAGAGGGAAAATTTTTGTTTTTTGAAAATTGCTTTTTTCTAGTTCACGCCCAGTCCCCAGTACCTGTACAAGAATTAAACTGTATGAAAATCGCTGAAAAATAAGAAAAAAGTTCCATCTCTAAATCTTTCAGACTTATGTCCCTCAGAACTCGATTTTAAGTGAATTAACAAATTTTTCGTCAAAATAGAAAGATTTTAGATTTCATGAAATGCCTCATTTCATAAGAATCGCTGGCGAAAGTTGCCACTAAATCATTGAAAAAGACTCAATATTGACTAGGTGAAGAAAAATATTGCTCTATCTATAATAGGACCGAGTTATGGCCTCCTGAGAACGACCCTTTTTGTGACATTTTGTCGAACATTGATATTTAAATAAATTTAATTTCACGTTTTCCAAAGTAACTCATTTCTCGATCATTGCACTTGAAAGTTTCTACGAATTGAACTACAGAGGACTTTATTTTTGGTGACGAAAAAATCTGTAGCACTAATAGCACCAAAATTATGGCCTTCTGAAAATTGCCCTCTTTACGAAATTGTGTCAAACATTTTTTATTCAAAGTAAGCTAATTGAGTCTCCATTTGCTTCAAACAAAAGATACGAAATATAAGAATATTTTTCAGTGTCTTATCCTCAACAAACAAGAAATTAAAAAAAAAAACGTTAAACGAAATTCTATAAAAGTCATAGAAGAGAACGTTATTTTGATTTTTTTTTTGTCTTACAGCAAATTTCATGCAATTCAATTCTTCTATAGGTTCTTGGGACTTTGGAAGGGCTAGAAAGAAGCAATTTCCATCAAACTAATTTTCTCCCACTTTGCTTGCAATTTTTAAAAAATAGTGAAGGATTCCAGTTCTCGTAAGATATTCAGCTCAAAAACTCCAATGTGATTTTCTTCTTTTTAAGAGGTGCAAATGCTTTTGCGTTGAAGTCAGTCGAAACTCATCGTGGATAAGATTAAAATATTATGAACAATATATCTGCGAAATAACTGCAAATATTTTTTTCTGGAATATCAAAGTTGTAGGCAATACAATTCAGGGGGAATTAAGAGAAAACGATTCCTCTCTATCTAAAAATGTGCACAGTATTTTTTTCTTATAATTTATTGATGAAAGTAACAAATAAAATAATGGTCAAATATCATCTTGCCGATAAAAAAGTTATTTGGAACTTAGGTTTGTTGTTACCCCTCACTGTGCCGGTCGTTGCGTGCGGACAATAAAGACGCTCTACCACATTAAAAAATTATTATCTTCGAAAGTTACAGAGTGCCCATCAAATTTTTTTCCTTTGATCGACGCAAAACATCATAGGATATCAAAATACTTATACAAGGTTTTTAACAAAAAAATTATTATATGCGATACCTGCAAAAATCATTAAAACTCAATTACCGGTTTGGGAGACATGAGGTTTTCAAAGAAGTCGTACCTCAAACTTCAAAATCTTGTAACACACTTAATTTAAAAAGTTTTTGAAAAGAATTTCAATCCTAGAATTCACTCACCCGACATTAAAGTTTCACAAAGTTTAATAAAAATCACTAGAATCCCCTACAACTCTGATATCCAGGAAATGGATTGAGCCTGCAGGGGCAGAAATTTTCCATATGGAATTTCCTTGTAACGCTTTCTGTTTAATTTTTTGAAGTTGGAATTCAAGAACAATTGCAAAATTATGCGGGACATGCGTAGAGTAAAAGTTTAACTTACGGCAGACTCTAGAACAGCACTCGCAACCATGTCCACACGTTTTACCAACTTTTTTCAATGCACACCATGGTTGTTTATTACCGCCTTTAAGTACGCCGCAACCTGGAGGGACTGAAACTTTGTGGGCTGGAGCTTTAGGTGCTGGAGTTTTAGGGGCTGGAACTGCAGCTCCAACGAAGAGAGCCATACAGAGCAGAGCGAAGAGGATGATTGTAAGATTCATTTCAGATGAGAAGTGACCGCCTCTACTTGATTCACGGCTTATATACAGAGTCAGTGGTGAGTCTAGAGCAGGGTTTTTTTGGGTAGGGGGCATCTAGTGATTGGGGGAAGACAATATATTGTTTTTACCACCTCTTCCACAAAAACTAAAATCCAAATCCGGACCTTTGTGGGGGGGGCAAGCAGTCGAGTCCCCCACCCTGGTCTCGAGTCTGCTCAGAACCAACAACTCCAGGATTGGTTGTGTGCTTGTCCCTCCACCACATGTGGTAAAATGTTGATCTTTATCGAAGCAATGAAGTGCCAATCTTTTGAAACTTGTAAACAAGCTACGTGCCTGTTTTGAAATGCATTTGGTCAGTCTAGAAAAAAACTTTAATCAAGTTCTAATAGCACCGAAATTATGACCTTCTGAAAATTACCTTTTTTATGAAATTTTCTCAAAAACACAATGCTATAAATAAAATTTCATAATTTCCAAAATAACTTATTTCCTAAGCTCTTCAGGTGAAACTTGCCGAGAGATAAATTAAAGGAGACTCAATTTTGGGGGGAAAAAGTGCTCTAGCTTTAATAGCACCGAAATTATGGTCGTCTGAAAATTGACCTTTTCATGGAGATTTGTTTAACATTTTTTTTTAATTCTTCGTTTCCGCAGGAGGACACATTCAAACATATTATCAATATATTTTTGCCTTGTGCTTGAAGCCAATAAAGACTTGTTATCATTATTATCATTATTATACCAATAAAACAAATCCCTTTCGGCTTAAGTATGACTCGCTCAGTTCTAGCCTCGTTACACTATGGGAGATCAGGGAATTTAAATGATAAGTTTATGTAAGGGATGTATACGAGAAGGGATAGGTTTTAGATCAATCTAGCAGTCCAAGATCTGTATCCCAACCACATCCACTAAGCAGAACTCTTCATGAGGGTCCATGACTATCCAAAATCTTTCGTTTCAGTAACCGGAATCATAACTTAAGAATTAGTCTGTATTTTCATTAACTGCGTTTTCAACGAAATCGACTAGTAATTTTCCTAAGTTCTTTCGGAAAAATGATAATATATTACTGTCTCAATAGTCAAATAGCCATTTGCTCTTCGCGTTAGCAAAATTTTCAGTAATTTGGATTTAGAGAAACAAAAAGCTATTTTTTTAGCAGGAAACTCATACCCAGTAGATTATTTAATTATTTGATTATAGAACAACAAATTATAATTGTTTGGAACCAACAAAAATAGTTCTATACATAGTTCCATTGCATACTTAATTTTAACAGAACTCTGACGCAGCGATTTAGAAAATAAATCAAACTCGCGACTTCCACAATGATTGGAAATAATTTTCACACTGTAAGTTACTATATTTTTTATATTTTCTTAACTTTGAACATCAATGTTTTCAAATGCGCTGATTACGAATATGGCCATGAAAATATTCTGAAAAATTTTGCAATACTTTGAAACTTATAAGTAAGCTGAGTCACTTCACCATTATAACGTTTCTCACCTTTCAATGCTTCAAAACGAAAAAAAAAAAAATTATTGACATACCTTATCTATTTTACCCATAGGACTAACCACTTCTATTTTTCGTATAAACTATATTACAAGATTATAGGACTAGATGAAATTACAAGAGATTGTATAGGATTGCAGAAGGTTATATGAAATTACACGATATAAAATGAAATTACACAATACTGCATATAGAATTACACCAGATTACATGGGATTTTACGAGATTACATAAGATACATTGGATTACTCGGGATTACACAAGGTTACAAGGATTACTTAGAATCACACAGATTACATGGAATTTCAAGAGATTACATGAGATTACACAAGATTACTTTGTGCCCTGTACCCGATTGAGCAAACATTTGAGTTCAAAATTTATTTTATTTGCATATCCAGTTGCATATTTTCAAATACTTTCTTTTCCTTCTGCAACGAGAAGATCTCTAGAAACCTTGTTAATAAATCAATGGCGGACCGTCGTGGGTCAGTGAGCGAACAATGTGTTATCACTTTAAAGTCAATTAAATAAAAATTGCAATTCATAGAAATCCAAATCAACCGATATTCAAAGAAGGATGTCGAGATTCTACTAGTTTACTTTAATTATAATCTAATTTAATCTAATTCAATCTAATTTAACTATAATCCTAGTTCCAGCCCACGAGTTAATCCACACGCATCATGTGTAATATACAGATAAATATTTAGATAGTTTTGGAAAATTAAAACAGATGTAGGCTCCGGCAGCTACAATCACTATGCGTCGGATTAGCGCCAGTGCTATCAACTGAAGTTAATTTCTGAACAGGCACGTTCTTGCCTCTTTTTTGAATAAGCACGTTCTTGTCACTATTTTTGGATTGGCATCTTCTTCCCGCTTCTTCTGAATAGGCATAATATTGCGCTAATTCGACGAATTGTTCTTCCAGAACAATAAATCCCGACACATCCGGAAATGTAGTTTATCCTACTCATCACTTCCCACAACATGAAAAGGCGATCGAGTGGGAATAATCATTTCATCTCACAATGATCTAAAAAAGTCAAAACCCTTAACACTATGATCTGATAACATATTTTTCCAATCATTATTGAAATTGAGAACACTTTATAATAATATAAATAAACAATTATGCCCCTCTTCGGGACTGCTGATTTGGACAGTACAAAACAAAGCACACGAATTTCACCATTTTATTATTTGTTCTTCATTTCACATTAGTCTTCCTTTTAAGTTAATGTCAGAAATGCATCTTATAGACCAATATAGGAAAATTCAAAATCTTTTTCTAATGGCGGAATTCAGAATATTCTAAAATTTTTCTCGTTGGGTATCAAAATTGTTGCTTATTTAAAGACCTGTGAGCTTTCTGCTAAACATTTTTCAGTGAGAGGCATAGTTTTTTATGATTATCAATAAACTATATTGATTTTTCAACTATATTTTTATTTTCACTATGTGAATTGCGGCGGCAGATAGCTATAGAGATTTATAGCCCAATATAGGAAAATTGCAATTTTTCTCTCACCCTGAAATTCAAAACTTTCTAAAAACTATAGAAACACATTTGAAAAGGAGAAAAAAGTTAATTTCATCGTTGAAAATTCAATTGGTTTGGTTAAGTATTTAGTTTTTCGTAGAAAAAATTGATCAAATGAAACATGAACATGAAAATTCAATTTCTTGGTTGAAAAGTGAACTACGTTGTTGAAAATCCTTTTTTTTAGTTTAAGACTCATCATTGCAGGTGAAAAATCATCTCTTTGATTGAAAATACAATCTTCTCTAGTTAGAATTTCATTTTCTGCATGAAAATTTAACGATTCCACTATTGGTTTAAAACTCATTTTTTCTTGTTGAAAATTCAAATATTTGGTTAAAAGTTAATTTATTTTATCGAAAATTCATCTTTTTTTTATGAAGTTAATCTTCTTGGTTGATAATTCATCTTTTTGTTGAAAATTTAACAATTTTATCAAAAGGTCATCCTTTTTGGTTGAAAATTTAACTTTTTTGTAGAAAATTTGTTTTTTTTTTTGGGTTAAAAATTAACTTTTTTCATAAGGATTTGATGGTTTGGTAGAAAATTCGTCTTTTTGATTTGAACATTCATTATTTAGTTTGAAATTAATCTGTGCTACTTGAGCATTCAACTATTTTGTTGAAAACTTAACTAATCAGTTGAAATGTAATCGGGATGTCGAAGATCCGCAATAAATGAAATAGTTCAATAAAAAAATGTTAGGCAACATTTGCGATATATCTTAAGACTATTTTGTGCATTTCATATCACTTAAATACTAAAATCGACTCTTTTCAAAAAAAGTCCAACCTATTATAAAAAGATATATATTTGAAAAAACTGGCGAACAATATTTATTATATGTCTTTGGAGAAGTCTTAATATTTCAAATTATTCGAAATATCAAAAATCGACTTTGTTAAAAATGACTTGTTTGGTTGTTTTAATTTTTTTCTTCAAATATTCGTAGGATTCCAAAGAAAAATAATAAAAGAAATCAGGTAAAAACATTGTAGGTAACATTTACCATTATGTTTATGTAAAAGTATTACTAACATTTGTCCGTAAAAAAAATCAAGAATAATAAGTTTATTGCTTTGTTTACATCATATTTGTGTGTGACCCGAGTCAACCAACTACAGATAAAATATTTTTTTTCGGGATATTAAAATAAATACTTAAATCTATTTTCAAGCATAGCAATTCTGAAATTTGAGAAAATAGTTGATTCCTTTAGTTATTATAAAATTCAAATTCTGATGTAAAAAGACAAAATATGATATGGGGTTTTGAATTTGGATTTGATCCTTGAGATTTCAGATAGATTATTTTATCGTATTGTCAATATTTACATTGTAGGATGCAAAATTCGCAGAAAAATATAGGTATAAGTGCGTTCTATATATAACGATAATAGTTCAATTAAATTCGCTGATACAATTTTTTCCATAAAATCAACTCAGAAAAAAATGTGTATTCCATAATAAAAATACTACTAATGCGATAATTCGAATTCCGTGTTAAAAAACAGAGTAAGCTATATTCTAGAATTAAAAAATTTCATTTTAATGGCAAATTAGTGCCTTATTTTATTAATGAAATTTGATATAATTATTTATTAAGTTAGATTATTGAGCGTTGATAAATTTCCCAAAGCTCATATAATTCAGTCACAAAATAAAAGAGTTCTTTACAAATTCTTCAAATTTATTTTAATATCCTTACGGAAATACTTTGAGTAAAGTTGACTTAACTGCACATAAATGCATATACTCTCCTTTTCACGGGTTTAATAGTTTTTACAGAACCATTACATGATTTCTTATCCATTTCCTCTCACCACTGCAAATCCAAAAATTGTAGCTCCATTCCGCAAGACTATTTCATTACTTTTTTTCATTGGGAATCATTTTTTGGCTTTTTCCGACCCCATGCAACCAGCCCTCTATCTCTCAATTCTTCTAGCTTCTTCATTCACTTCTCACCTTGACCACTCCCATTCAGAATCAACTTTATTATCTCTTCCATAATTTCCCCTTCCCCTTCGTCACCTGCACACCTCTCCAACACATGCAACCGTGATTCCTGCTCATAATTCCAAACTCTACACAGATTCTCCTCTTCATTAATCCTATATATTCATGCTTTCACCTCCTCTTCCACTCTGAATCCGAAGTTTCTTCTCATCTTTCCTCTCCTTGCCTTGTCCTCATCTCTTTCTTCATTCCCTGCATTCTCTACCCCATACTTGCATACCACTCCCAAACCTCATTTCGTATTTCTCTCCCTCCCATTTCGAAAGTCGCACATTACACCTACTCTCTTTGTCCATAATCTCTCGGGCACACGTTTATTCAATCTTGTTTCCCTTCCTCCTTCACAGATTTTCCTCAAAATTCCAGGATCTTTCCAGTTGTCTGACCAGCATTTTCTGTCATCCTATTACGTCCCTTTGCATATTACTTGGACAGATCCAACTCAACCCCATGACCCATCTTATAAATCTCTCATCCAGACTCTCCACACTCTTATGCTGCTCCCATTACCAGACTTCCTCTCTATAACTTAACTTCTATTTGTACTCTACCTTATACTTTTTATTTCTAAGACACATCATCTTAGTCTTACTCACATTTGCCCTTAAGTCTCTTTCTCTCACATTCTGTTTGAACCCTCTCATCATGAGAATCATCCCTTCTTCATCATCCGCTATAGAACTATATAATTTGCCTACGCTACTGAGTGCAGTTTGCCTCTTCCCAATACTGTCCAACCTTTTCCTTTCCTCTCCATCTTCTCCTCCAAGCCTGCCAATAGGAAACTAAGCAGAAGAGAACTCAACGGGCACCACTGCTTAAGTTCCCTTTCTGCCCAGAATTCTTCCCCTTTTTTCTCCTATCTTCACCCTTGTCTTAGTCACCACAAATATCTCTCTTTTCATCTTCAACAAACCTTCATCTATTCCTCTCTCTTTCATGGCCTTCTATAGCACCCTTCCATTCCCGGAGGCAAATGCTGCTTTGAAGTCCACATTCAGTGCAGCCAGCTTCCCTTTCTTCCGCCCTAAGTTCCTATTGATTGAAAAATTGAGCACGTTAATGTCATCTGTGGCCCCCATCCCTTTTTCAAAACTCGTTTGGTTGTATGCTACACTTTCCTTTTCTTTCAGCTGCCTTTCCACCCTTTCACTAAGCACTTCCGCGTGAATTTTATAGCCCACTAATATGAGTGCGATACCTCCATGTTACTCTACCTTTCTCCTCTCTTCCTTTTTAATCAACGGCACTATTCGCCATATCTTCTGTTTCTTCAGCTACCCTTCGCCTTTCCAAACCTTATTGCAAATCTTTCACATCTTTTCTTTCATCCCTTCTCCATCACATTTCAGTACTTCATTATCAGGCCAACTTCACCTGTTGGTTTGTTTAACTTCAACCTTGCAATTGCCTCATTTACCTCTCCCCTACTAATTTTGTCTCTTAATTTCAGCCTTGCAATTGCCTCATTTACCTTTCCCCTACTAATTTTGTCTCTGCTGTCCTCGTTCCCCACTATAATCTTTTCTTCTTCACCCCTTACCCTAGATAGATTTTAGTATTTAATTTTGTGATTTTGTGATTAATATGAAATGTACAAATTTCTTTCAAAGAATACTTTAAATAATGCCTCATTTTTTCTTCCACTAGATTGTCGCATTACTTATGGTTCTCTGCTATCCCATCAATATTTCAAGACAAGAATTAAAATAACTGATTTTGCCTTCTTTGGAATAATACCATTTCCGGATTTAATTAATTCGATTTGCAAATATTTTTTTATGATGCGAAAAATGTTGTTACGGTTGCACACCATTTTACTGTGATTCCTAATTCATTTTCATGTAAAATATGGAATATAAAATGATTCTGAAAGTGTTTTGCTTTTCAAATCAATTGAATCCAAAAGCACGCAGAAAAATATTCGTCCTGAATTATAAAAACCGTTTCTTCAACATAATTGTTTCATTTAATAAAAACTAACTTCGAAATGGAAAAAAATATTTTAAATTGAAGAAAAATTTTTATTGGAACAGAAAACCGTTTTATTGGACCAAAGAAATTTCTTCGAATCAGAGAATCTTGATTCTGAGGGAATCGACTTGCTTGAAAAAAAGTTTGATGTTTTCGCTTAATTTTCTTCTTCAAATATTCGCGAAATACCAGGAAAACATATTCAATGAAAAACCAAGTGAAAAATGTTATTAGCAACATTTACCTTGTCTCGTTAAGAAATGTTTGCATTGTTTCATTTTGATTATATTTTAAACTCAACTTTTTTTTAGAAAAGGCCCCAACCATCATTTTAATTTCCGTCTTTAAATGGTTGTGAGATGGCAGACAATCATGATCACCGAGAATATTCCATTAGTTTTTTTGCTTTAATTTAAACTCAGTTTAGTTGCACCGTGGTATATAACGTTGAATCAGCAAAAATTCTTCTGCTATTTATAGACTTATTGTATATTAATTTTTTTTAGATCGATGCACAGAACTCCGACGCAGCGATTTAAAAAATTATCAAAATCACGAGAGATCCATGAATTTGTTTAAAGCAGTTATATTTTGTTGTTTTATCATTGAATAATTGAATAAATTGGAAATTATTGTGTTTGAAAGTACAGGCGAGAAAAAAGTACGCGACATAGTTTTAAGGCCATGTTATATCTGAGTCACGTGACCAAGCTAGTCCTGAGATCGATTTTTTTCGTCCCATATTTAAAGACAAAAGTTGAAACTATACGGAAGAAATTTAGGAGAATATTAATAAATGTAAAAGAACAGTGTGTGGCAAAGCATAAAGTTAGAGGAAGGAAAAAATTTTATTATTGAAATAATAAATATCGACCGGCACATTTGGGCATTATGGCAGAAGTTTGATTTGTTTTCTTTCCTGTTGGTAAAAAAGAATATCCGCTACTGTTAGGTTTTTTAAATTTCGTTGAACTGCAGGTGGCGCCATGTATGTTCTGTTTGACTTAGATTAGAACTTGTCACAAGGCTGAGGAATTTTATCAGAATGGTGGATACCAAAATAGCGGATATCAAAATGTGAAACAAATGTTGGGATTTCAGTGAAATTCGGTTTCACAAGGCTTTAGAGGTTGCACAATCCAAATCTAACCTCAAAATTTAAAAAATCCAAAAATCCAAAACCCGGCCGAACCGTTGGTTGTAGCGAGTCAAAAAAATATAGACAGATACCAACGTAAAAAAGGTGTTCTTGAAAGAACAGATTGTTTTGAATTTTCCTCCGTGATAAAGGTTTTGTTTTGAAAAGGACAGATTGTTCAATTAGTCTAGTCTGGATCCTCAAATGAAGAGAAGATTGGTGCGATATTTGGGGCGCGCGCGACATGATCGAAATTGTTCGAGTCTCTCATCTTTTCTTATCTAGCGTTGCATGTTATTCAAGATTAGAATAGCCTTACATATTGAAAATTGTCGTAGACTACGCGTAATTTGTTTATTATTCAATAATCATTATTATAATTATATTTATTGACTAATATTGTCGTGAGTATGATATACCTGTAACCTGATGAGTAACATACAGAATTAATAATGAGTAACATAATCAACAATATTAGCTCTATAGCATATTAATAATTATCATCATAATAATAATAGTGATTAGAATTTTATTTTTTTAGGATTAGATTAGGACGAGACAGTTTGGCGGTACCTGAAACGCTCTCAGCTGCTGCTACTGCAACTTCGTCGCAAGAAATTTTAAATATTGTATTAAATTCATAACATCTTTAACTCAACAGGCACTTGCCTTAGTCTGTGGATAATGATGAAATGCCGGATACACCCGAAAAAAGTTGGAGAACGCCAAAAAAAAATAACCGGTAGCTCTGGCAATTAGATGCTCGGACTTCAGGTTAGAGGTCCAGGGTTTGATCCCTAAACCGGGACTGTATACCAAATAGTTAATACCAAAAGTTTAATTGTATTTCCTAATTTATCAAGTACATATCTAGTACTGAACAGGGCTCCTATCCGCAGCCAAAACGTTTGCGAAATTTATATATTATACATTTCACCGCATGTTATGATGCATACCATACTCATGAGACCCTTATGCCAACACAAGAAGCTTTCAAAAATAATTTCATCAAAACTGCATATTCAGGAAATGGATAGACCCTGGAACGTCAAATTAATTTCTATATGAAATTTGCTTAGAAAGCTTTCTGTACAATTTTTCGCAGTTCGAATTTATGAAAAATTATAAAATTACATGAATATGCATTCTTTGTGCGTTTGTAGGCTGCTGCGGGCTCAGCGTGCTATGAAATAAATCTGGAATTTACTGTTCAGAAACCTTTGCAATCTTCAAATTTCATTCAATTTACAATTTTTCTTTTATTCAAGCAAGTTGAATTTACAAGAGACTTATCAGAGAATATTCATGACTTTCTATTGTTTATATTGTTTTTTAACGTGAAGTTGACAAAAGACGATGCATTTGAGGAAAACATTTTTTCGCTTTGTACCAGTGACTTGCCTATAATCCATATCGGCTTACATCAAAGCAGGGACACTTTATGAACCTTGAGAAAATTCAAATTTTCATTGAATGGAAGAAAATAATTTTATTCGTGTCCTTCTAATATATTTATAATAATTGTACACACATATGCAGTTACAGTAATTAACAATTAGAAAAAACAATCAAAGAAATCATTGCAGGAGCCAGAGTGATAATTGTCGTAAAAACACTGAAGGCAGAAAACTTTGCATCATCGCACACATCGAATTAAAGAAGATTTTGGGCAGGTGGGAGGCTGTTTTTTTCACTCTTGCTGGGAAGCATACCTGACCAGTCGCTCTCCTTATTTATGGGTACAAACAGCAAAGCATCGAAGTTGGTGAAGGATGGCATGTCCTTGGTATGCCAACTGGAATTCAAAATTGTGCACGTTTTATTATTCAATACTAATATCATAATATGTGCACCATTCATCAGTCATTTATTAGTGAATACTAATTCAAAAAGTGAAAACAAGCTCAACTAATTTTTGTGAAATAATAGCTCTACTTCTTCAATAATGCAATCGATCATTACTTCTTTAATTAAAGAAGACTCAATTTTGATCAGATCAAAAAAAACATTGATCTAGCTCTAATAGGATCGAGATTATGACCTTCTGGAAATTACCGTTTTTGTGGAACTTTTTCGAACATATTTTTTTTTTTAATTGAGGTAAGTCTTTATTTGCTTCAAGCATGAGATTCAAAATTACATAGCAGCATTATTCAATGTTTCTTTTTTAGATCTGCTAACAATTAAGTCCTTTTCAATTCATGTAATGGTGTTAAAACGGAGTATTTGAATCTGGGCCTGGTGATCGAAATCAATAAACAAACACTGACACTACAATTCACTTTTATTTTGACACTTCACAATAAACTCACAGAAACGTACAGATATTCATTGGTTTGATTTCACCCAAA
>JAUMHM010012515.1:0-17454 GCA_032362435.1 Melikaiella ostensackeni
ATATATATATATATATATATATATATATATATCTAATGTTGATGTTCCAATGATGATAGAAATTTCACAGGACGAAAGAGATGCAAGTTGTGCGCCCCCCTGTGATAAAGGAGGAATGAGAAACGCTGTACTGCGACCTAGGTGGCGTGAATGGTTAACGCTCCACTCGTAAAAAGTGGGTTTATGGTTCAAATCCGTGCCAAGGTAGATTTTTTCTTGTTTCTCCAAAATATGTAAAATTGCGGTCCGTAGACAAATAAACTAATTCTACAGAGGACGACAGAGATGCAAGCTTTGCATCTGCCTGTGCAAAGGCAGTCCGCCTGTGATATAGGAGGAATAAGGACCGTTCATTTCCGGCCGTGGTGATGTAATTGGTTAACGCTCCACTTGTGAATAATGGCGTTTCCTGTTTAAACCGGGTCGAAGTAGATTTTTTTCTTGTTTCTCAAAAAAATGTAAAATTACGGCCAATAGACAAAAAAACTAGTTTTCCATGAATTTTAATTAAACATTAAATCTAGCCAAAACCAATAACATCAATATATATCTAATTTGTATATCCGAATGCTAATAGAAATTTCACAGGGCTAAAGAGATGCAAGTCTGGCGTGCTGCTGTGATATACATAGGAGGAATAAGAAACGATCTACTGCGGCCTCGGTGGCGTTATTTGTCAACACTCCACTCCTGAAAAGTCGCGTTCCCGGTTCAAATCCGAGTCGAGGTAGATTTTTCGTCGTTTCTACAAAAAATGCTATATTACGATCAGTAGACAAAAAAAAATTTCAACGATTTTCATTGAAGATTTAAGCTGACCAAAATCAACAACATTGATATACATCTCATCTTAATGTTCGAATGATGATAGAAATTTCACAGTACGAAAAGAATGCGAGTTTTGCGTCCCCGTGTGATATAGGAGAAATAAGAAACGATCTGCTGCGGCCTCGGTGGCGTCACTGGCTAACGCTTCAATCGAGAAAAGTGGCTTTCCGCTTTAAATCCGGGTCGAGGTAGATTTTTTCTCGTTTTTCCAAGAAATGTAATATTACGGCCAGTAGACAAAAAAATTAGTTTTCCATGACTTTCAATTGAACATTCAAACTGACCAAAACCAATGACATCAATATGTATCTAATTTCAATGTTCGAATGATGATAGAAGTTTCACAGGACGAAGGAAATGAAAGTTTCGCGTCCCCCTGTGATATAGGAGGAATAAGAAATAATCTTTTGCGGCCTCAGGGGCGTACTCGTAATTGGTTAACGCTCCACTCGCGAGAAGTGAGGTTTTCCGGTTCAAATCCGGTCCAAGGTCGATTTTTTCTTGTATCTCCAAAAAATGTGATATTGCGGTCCGTAGACAAATGAACTAATTTTCCATCAACTGCAATCGCATGTTTCATCTAGCCAAAACCAGTAGCATTAATATGCATGTAATTTGATTATTCGAATGATACAGAAATTTCACAGGTCGAGAGAGATGCAAGTTTTGCGTCCCCCTGTGATATAGAGCGAATAAGAAACTATCTACTGCGGCCTCGGTGGCGTAATTGCTTGAAGCTTCAATCGTGAAAAGCGACATTTCAGGTTTAAATCCGGGTCGAGGTAGATTACTTCTCGTTTTTTTTTCAAAAAATGTAATATTACAGCCAGTAGACAAAAGGCTAATTTTCCAACAATTTTAATTAAACATTTAATCACACCAAAACCAATAACATCAATATAAATCTAATTTGAATGTTCAAATGATAATAGAGATTTCACAGGACGAAAGAGATGATGGTCTTGCGTACCTCTGAGATATAGGAGAAATAAGAAGCGATGTACAGTGGCCTTGGTGACGTAATTGGCTAACGCTTCTGTCGTGAGAAGTGGGGTTTCCGGTCCAAATCTGGTCTAATTTAGACTTTTTCTCGTTTCTCCAAAAAATGTCATATTGCGGTCCATAGACGAATAAACTAATTTTCCATAAATTCTAATTAAATATTCGATCTGACCAAAACCAATAACATCAATATATATCTAATTTTAATGTTCGAATGATGCTAGAAATTTTAGAGTACGAAAAGAATGCAAGTCGTGCGTCCCCCTGTGATATGGGAGAAATGAGAAACGATCTACTGCGGCCTCGGTGGCGTGATTGGTCAACACTCCATCCGTGAGAAGTGAAGTTTTTGGTTCAAATCCGGGCAAAAATAGATTTTCAAAAAAAATTTCTTTTCTTCAAAAAATGTCGTGTTGCGGTCCGTAGACAAATAAACTACTTTTCCATCGACTTAAAATGAACGTTTCGTCTAGCAAAAACCAGTAACACCAATATACAACTGATTTGAATATTCGAATGATGACAGAAATTTCACAGGACGAGACAGATGCAAGTCTGCGTCCCCCTGTGATATAGAACGAATAAGAAACCATCTACTGCGGCCTCGTTGGCGTAATTGGTTGAAGCTCCAATCGTGAAAAGTGACTTTTTAGGTTTAAATCTTCTCGTTTTTCCAAAAGTGTAATATTACGCCCAGTAGACAAAAAAATAATAATTTTCCAAAAATTTTGAGTAAACATTAAATCTCACGAACATCAAGAACATCAATATATATCTAATTTGAATGTTCAAATGATGATAGAAATTTTACAGGGCGGAAGAGATGCAGGTCTTGCGTCGCTCTGAGATATAGAAGAAATGAGAAGCGATGTACTGCGGCCTTGGTGGCGTAATTGTTTAACGCTCCTGTCGTGAGAAGTGGGGTTCCCGGTTCAAATTCGGTCCAATTTAGACTTCTTCTCGTTTCTCCAAAAAACGTAATGTTACGGCCAGTAGATGAAGAAAATCAATACTCCATCAATTTAATTCAAACAATTTATGGATCAAATCCGGGCCAAGGTAGATTTTTTCTCGTTTCCCCAAAAATGTCATATTACGGCCAATAGATAAGAAAAATTTCCATCAATTTTAATTAAATATTTAATTCGATTAAAACCAATAACATCAATATATATCTAATTTAAATGTTCGAATGATAATAGAAATTTTATAGGTCGTAAGATATGCAAGTCTTGCATGCCCCTGTGATATGGAAGGAATAAGAAACGATTTACTGCAGCCTCGGTGGCGTAATCGGTCAACGCTTCACTCTTGAAAAGTGGCGTTCCCGGTTCAAACCCGGGTCGAGGTAGATTCTTTCTCATCGTTCCAAAAATTGTACACATTACGGCCAGTAGACAAAAAAATTTCCCATCAATTTTAATTAAACATTTAATCCGACCAAAACCAAGAACATCAACATATATCTAATTCTAATGTTCAAACGATGATAGGAATTTCGCAGTACGAAAAAACTGCAAACTTTGTGTCCCCCTGTGATATAGGAGGAATAGGAAACGATCTACTGCGGCCTCGGTGGCGTAATTGTTCAACGCTCAACTTGTGAAATGTGGCATTCCCGGTTCAAATCCGGGTCGATGTAGATTTTTCCTCGTTTCTCCGAAAGATATCATATTACAGCCAGTAGACAAAAAAATTAATTTTCCATCAATTTCAATTAAGCATTCAATCTGACCAAAACCAAGAACATCGACATAAATCTAATTTCAATGTTCTAATGATGATAGCAATTTCACAATACGAAAAGAATGCAAGTTTTGCGTACCCTGTTATATAGGAGGAATAAGAAACGATCGACTGCGGCCTCGGGGGCGTAATTGGTTATCGCTTCACTTGTGAAAAGTGGCGTTCCTGGTTCAAGTCCGGGTCGAAGTAGGTTTTTCCTCGTTCCAAAAAAATTGTAATACTACGGCCAGTAGACAAAAAAAAATTTCTCATCAATTTTAATTAAACATTTAATCCGACCAAAACCAAGAACATTAACATATATCTAATTCTTATGTTCAAACGATGATAGAAATTTCACAGTACGAAAAAAATGCAAGTTTTGCGTCTCCCTGTGATACAGGAGGAGTGAGAAATGATCTACTGTGGACTCGGTGGCGTAATGGTTAACGCTCCACTTTTGGAAAGTGGCGTTCCCGGTTCAAATCTAGGTCGAGGTAAATTTTTCCTTGTTTCTCCAGAAAAATATAATATTACGGCCAGTAGACAAAGAAATTAATTTCCCATGAATTTTAATTTAACAGTTGATCTGACGCTAACCAATCACATCTATATATATCTACTTTGAATTTTCGAATGATGATAGAGATTTCACAGGACGAAAGGGATGCAAGTTTTGCGTCTCCTGTGATATGGGAGCAATATGAGACGATCTACTGTGGCCTCGGTGGCGTAATTGGTTGACGCTCTACTTGTGAGAAGAGGCATTTTCGGTTCAAATCCGGGTCGAGATAGATTTTTCCTTATTTCTCCAAGAAATGTAAAATCACGGCCAGTCGACAAAAAAAAATTAATTTTCCATCAATTTTAATTAATCATTTAATCTGACAAAAAGCAATAACATCAATATATATCTAATTTTAATGTTCGAATGATAAGAGAAATTTCACAGTACGAAAAGAATGCCAATTTTGCGTCTCCATGTGATACAAGAGGAATAAGAAACGATTTACTACGGCCTCGGTGGCGTAATTGGTTAAGGCTCCACTCGTGAAAAGTTGCGTTCCTGGTTCAAATCCGGGTTGAGGTAGGTTTTTCCCCGTTTCTCAAAAAATGTAATATTGCGGCCAGTAGACAAAGAAACTAATTTTTCAACAATTTTAATTGAAGATTTAACCTGACCAAGACCAACAACATCAGTATATATCTAATTTGAATGTTCTAATGATGATAGAAACTTCACAGGACGAAAAAAATGCAAATTTTGAGTCCCCACGTGATACAGGAAGAATACTAAACGATCTACTGCGGCCTCAGTGGCGTAATTGTTCAACGCTCTACTTGTGGAAAGTGGCGTTTCCGTTTCAATTACGGGTCGAGGTAGATTTTTCTTCGTTTCTACAAAAATATGTAATATTACGTCCAGTAGACAAAAAAAATTAATTTCCCATCAATTTTAATTAAACATTAAATCTGACCCAAACAATAACACACACACACACACACACACACACATATATATATATATATATTAAGCTTTGAATGTGGATATACATACGAGTAGGTTATCTGTAGTTAATATTAGTCTCCAAATATCATCTTAAATTAGATAAGTGCGAAGGGAACAACGCAAGAGAAAAGATCAAGCCTATTAATCTTCAATGGATACATTTATTCAAAAATGTCCTACTCTAACTACTTTACATCAATGATGCCCTATAGCCGTAGCTATCTTATTTTCTATTAGTACATAATATTCATTTTGATTATAAGAACTCGATTTAATAATAAGAAGAAAACCTTTATCAATACTCGAAGTAAAAGTTAAAGTAACAAAATCTGTCAATAATCAAGATCTACTATGATCGCTAAATATTTCTTTCTGTTCTTATTCCAATATCCAAAACGCGCGTAGCTAATTCCAAAAACTTTGAATCTGTTAAGTACTCATTCTCAACTATATCTTAAGTAATATTTATATTTTCAAAATTAACGCGGTACTCACGTAACTTCAAAAAGCTATACAATAGAATAAAGTTCGATTTGAGTCACGCTCGATAAATTAATTTGGATAATATCAAAAACTATAATTATACAAAGTCAATCTCTTGGTTTGCGACACAATTTGTACATTTCACATTTCTTTCGTCTCTTGTAGACGTGGTATATAGTTCAAAATTTCAATTCGTACAAAGGGTACGACAGGTACAAACTCTATTAACCTGCTAAGTGACAGGGTTTCTCTTTCGTAGTGAGACCTAGTCATAAACGACCTAAGCTTTCTATTGTAGGCGACGCACGCGTTCGCAAGTCATTAAAATTCAGTAAACAGAGACAATAATATAATAATAAAATATTCAATACTCATAAATATGATTAAGGGATTATCATTATTGCTCGTTATGACTTTTTATGATTGGAAACTAGGAGTGGGTCAGGTGGACACTGAATCAACAGGATTCAAATGTTCTCTCTTTATTTATGGTCACTCTCTTTCCTTTAAATTCTATAGTAAATCCGTCTCTCCTTATTTTCTTGGCCAGATGACAGAGTGCACTCTGGCCTTCCCATAAATGAGGTTCGAACGATTTTAACTATATCATACACAGCAAAGTCACTTTAGTGGCCACTTTACAAGGTACACCTTGCTCTGCCCATAAGTGAGATTCTTCACTGTATAATTTGCACTAATTATCACTGAGAGAATTTTATACTTATTCAAAGAACTTCATTTATCCACACTTCTGATTCAGAGCTAAAATTCGATTGATTTAAACCTGTTTTCTTAACCGGTTTACAGAGTGAACTCTGCTCCGCTTATAAACAAGTGTCAATAATCTGAATTTATTAATTTTATGCAAATTTGCCACGTTGACCAGATTACAAGGTGGCCCTTGGTCTGCTCGTTGGTAATTCTGATTAAATTCACTTTTTGTTTATTTCACTTGATTCTCTGAATCAGAGTACACAACTTTCACAATAATCAAATTTTCACTAAGAAATCCTCTGAATTCAATTGAAAAACACAAATAATAATTTTCAAATTGAATCTCCTTTTCTTTTCTTTGATTCGCTTTCTTTATTATCGCTGCTCTGTAGCGTCAGCACTGCTCAGCCAAAGGAAAATCACAAATCAGAAAACCGAAATTATATATCTCATTCAATCAGAGTACGCGGTGAACTCCGCTCTGCTTTTCCCAATATATAATTTCTTATAAATACAATCTTAAACGCCCGTGAATTTATTTTTCAAATTGATCACTTCATCAAATTCGGACTGTTGAAACCAGGGGACGAAGTGAACTCTGCTCTGCTTTCACCCTTGCCCGAAGAGGACCTTAGTCCTTTGCTGTTCAGTAACCAACTGACGCAAAACTGTCGCGACTGAGGGCTCCTCGGTTTCTCGCGACTTGGATTCCCACTCCTCGTTACGTAATGTGGGTGGCGACCCGCGTGCATCCGCGTATTTAAATCTCCTTGTCCAAAGGCAGCCTAAAGCGTGTTTTCTCGTATGTAATACGAGGCTGCCTATGGATAGGCCTAGCACGCAGCTCGAGGGTTACACTTGTCCCCCTTTGAAAACTTAACAACGAAGAAAAACGCATAGAAGAAAAAATATAAACGATAACACAAGAGATAGTTGCACTTACAATGTGTTCGTTGTCAAAATCACAAACTCTTGTAGACATTTCGGCTATTCCAGTTTGGGTCTCTGCGGGGGTCCTTTTCCTCTCGTCTCCACTTGTCGGTGATGAGCCAAGCCTGGTAAGGTAACCATAGCCTGTATTTCTCTTATAAATCTCTTTCCTCCGACGGGTGGCTCGTTCCAGGGTCCTCGTTCTGTCCGGTTGTAATACTGCCTGCCTTCCTTGCGGCAGCCTGCTTCCGTCTCTCCTCCTGCCGTGCAGGGTCTAGTGTGGTGTTAGCTTGTAGACTCCGTATCTCCTTTCCATCCAAGCCTGGAGAGTTTCTCGAGGCAGATGTGGCCCTTTGCGAGGCCAGCTTGGGTTGTAGTCGACTGGCTCCGTGTTTCGTGCAGGCATTCTCTTTCCCTTTGTTGCTGTTCATGGGTTTGTCGGCATTGGAATGCAGGCAAGCTTTCTTTCCCTTGGCAATTCCTTGGGTATTCAAATGTCATCGAGGAGCGCATCTTGACAGTTTCTCCTGATGCCGTATATTTCTCCCCGGAGACGTCGGTCGATGTCGGTCTTTGCTGCCGTTGTCGCGGCTTTCCTTTCCTCTCCACCACTGATGGAGATGGAGTTCAGTGCATGGAGGGTTACTTCTTCGAGAATTTCTTCTTCAATTTTCTTATCGTTCTGCTGCGTTGTATCCTGGGTGTCTCTGCGTCTCTCCGAGGGTTCCTTGACGGATTGCTCGTCTAGTGAAGTACAGGTGCCCTGCCTGCGTACATTTTTTGTTGTTCTGAGAGGATTAACTTCGGAAACACTTTTTCCTGGTAGGCGTAATGCTCGCATTGTGATCGTGCTGATAAAATGTGCCCTTGCCACTATTATCCGGTGTCGATTTTGCACTACTTCCACCTGTTGCCGCGTTCGACACGTAACAGGCTTTCACTAGGACCCAGTCCCCTATTTCAAATGTGATGCCTTTTTTGCTTTTGTTAATCTGATTCAACAACCGTTGTCTTTTTCGTTTAATACTTTCTCTCAACATCACTAGTTGTTCCGTTCGATTTGCCAGAGGGTGTGGGGGTAACTGAGGTAAAAGACGATTCCACCATCTTTCTGGTTTCTTCCCCCACATTGCTTCATAGGGTGACAATTCTGTTGTGTTGTGGTGCGATTCGTTCATAATTGTCTCCACGTCGTCGAGCTGAGCGAACCATGTTCCGTGTTTTTCTGGTGGTAGTAGCGTACGAAATAACCGTGCCAACTCACGATTCACCCGCTCTACCATGTTCGCTTGCGGGTGCCTGATAGAGGTTAGAATCATTCGGATTCCTCTATCGTTCAGACTTTTTTCTATTTTTGACTCGTAAATTGTGTCCACGATCGCTGCTTCACATGTTGCTTTCCTAAGAGGGTACAGCTTAGTATATTTGGTGAACGTATCAATCATTAAGAGCAGGTGCTCATATCCATATTTTGTTTTTGTTAAGGGTCCAAAAAAATCTATTGATGTCGGCTCTAACGGTTCTTGCGACAGTATTGCTTCCATAATAGCTTGTGATGCAGTTGTTGGAATTTTATTCCTCTGGTACGAGTCACAAGCGGATGAGATCTGTCGCGTTATTTTAGCCATACGTGACGTGTAGAAGGTCTCACGCAGGATCTTGTAGGTCTTTTCTGATCCTAGATGCCCGTATGTAAGATGACATTCACATATCAACTTACAAAACAGCTGTTGTGGTACATAGATGCGAAGTACCGCTCCATCTTTTTGATATAGCGTGCCCCCCACAACCTTATATCTTGTGCTCTCTGCATCCCTGGTCGCGAGTCTCTTCAGCTCTTATATTTTTTGATCCTCTCTTTGAAGATCTGCTATTTTTCGAATTTCGTTTTCGATTTCGGGTTTCCATTGATAACTAAGCGCATGGATTGCGACCCTAGTCTCTCCACGATTCCTCTTATATGACTCACCGTCGTGTAATCGACTGAGCACATCCGCCATATTTTCCTTACTTGGCAAGTGCTCAATTTCTATTTGGTAGTCTTGGATCGCAAGTATTCAACGAGTAAGTCGCGCATTTACAAATTTACAGGTCTTCAAAAAGGTAAGTGACAGATTGTCCGTGCGCTTAATTATTTTTGCACCATGCAGGTAGGTGCGAAATTTTTGTAACGCCCACACGATGGCTAGTAGTTCTTTCTCCGTTGTAAAGTATGCCAGTTCCGGCCGTATGTATGTATGGGCTCGCTAAAAAGTCTCTTTATTTTTTCAAAACTTTTTTGTGCGGTGTCGTCCTAGTTCCAACGGGTTCCCTTTTTTATTAGTTGCAGAAGTGGCACAGTCGTTTCAACATGCTTGTTACTAAATTTCGAATAGAAATTTATTAGGCCTAAGAATCCTCAAAGCTACTTTACATTTCGTGGTGGGGAAAAGTCGTGGATACTCTTTATTTTCTCGGGATCGGGCTTGATTCCTTTTGTAGTGAGAATGAAACCTAGGAACTTAGTTTCGTCTTCAAAGAAATGTGACTTACTTAAATTTAGCGTTAAGTTGTTATCTGCCAAACGTCCCAGTAGTTCATCCAAGTGTTCCAAATGTTGTTCATACCACTCGGATGTTATCAGGGTGTCATCGACGAAGATTATTATGTGATCCCCCATGCCGTGTAATGCTCGGTCTAGTCCTCTCACTAGAGTGGCCATGCTGGTCTTTAAACCGAATGGAACAGCATCAAATTTATAACTCCGACCCTTGTATTGGAAAGCCATATATTTTCTCGAGTCTGGGTGTAAAGGCACCTGCCAGTAGCTACCCGTCATATTATCTCAAATTAAATGAGCGTAAAGGGAACAACACAAAAGAAAAGATCAAGCTTGTTCATCTTCAATGGATACATTTATTCAAAGATGTCCTACTCTAACTACTTTACATCAATAATGTCCAATGCCCTAGCTATCTTATTTTCTATTAGTACATAATATTTATTTTGATTATAAGAACTCGATATGATAATGAGCAGAAAACCTTCATCAATACTTGAAGTTAAAGTTAAAATGACAAAATCTGTCAATAATCAAGATCTACTATGATCGCTAAATATTTCTTTTTATTCTTATTCCAATATCCTATAGACGAGCGTAGCTAATTCTAAAAACCTTTAATCTGCTAGATACGTATTCTCAACTATATCTTGAGTAATATTTGTATTTCCAAAATTAACGCGTTACTCACGTAACTTTAAAAGGCTATACAATACAGTAAAATTCGATTTGAGACCCACTCGATAAATCAGTTTGGATAATATCAAACAATGTAATTTTACAAAGTCAAGTCCTGGTTTGCGACACAATTTGTACATTTCACATTCCTTTCGTCTGTCGTAAACGTGGTATATAGTTCAAAATTTCAATTCGTACAAAGGGTACGACAGGTACAAACTCTATTAACCTGATAAGTGACAGGTGTTTCTCTTTCGTAGTGAGACCCAGTCATAAACGACCTAAGCTTCCTATTGTAGGTGACGCACACGTTCGCAGGTCATTAAAACCCAGCAAACAGAGACAATAATATAATAATAAAATATTCAATACTAATAAATATGATTCAAGGATTATCATCAGTGTGGGATTCAGTGTGGGTCAGGTAGACACTGAATCGACAGGAATTAAATGTTCTCTCTTTATTTATGGTCACTCTCTTTCCTTTAAATTCTGTAGTAAATCGGTCTCTCCCTATTTTCTTGGCCGGATGACAGAGTGAACTCTGGTCTGCCCATAAATTAGGTTCGAACGATTCTAACTATTTCTTATACAGCAAAGTCACTTTAGTGGCCAGTTTAGGAGGTACACCTTGCTCTGCCTATAAGTAAGATTCTTCACTGTATAATTTGCACTAATTATCACTAAGAGAATTTCATATTTATTCAAAGAACTTTATTTATCCACACTTCTGATTCAAAGATAAAATTCGATTGTTCCTATATCGAATATCGAGTCCAAAAACGCCATGTTTGAAAATCAGTGGTTCCTAAAAAATCAGAGGACTATAATACCTGACCGCGTTATGATACGCCCGATCGAATACCCCTACAAAAGAAATATTTAAATCTTCAAGGGCAGCGTTCAAACAGGTAAAACGGAAAAGGCGGCAGCACGGACAACGGAAAAGGCGGATGGCTCAATTATGATTTTCCAAAAACCAAATAAATCACAAATAATATACGCAATTCCGATAAATAGCAAATTCAATCGTATATTTAGGATGGGCGCTGCAGCTGCCACAAGGTAAATTAGTTAGAACTTAACAACACCAAGAAAAATCAATCAAGCGCTCCAAGCTGCCCAAGGGATGAAGCGTACGCGTGTCTCGAAAATCAAAAGTTTAGTTACAAAAATTCCGTTCGAGTCCACTCAAATATTAATTTGAATCTTTAGTTAAAACCTTTAACCCAAGTCGTTAATCCAAAACTTCATTTCAATAATAAGATTAATCTCTCTAAAAAAAAAATTCTTTAAAATCCCCCCCCCCCCCCACCTAGAAATTCGAAAGATCGCGGCAAAGGGGTGAACCTTGGTTGGGCATTTATAGAAAAATAAAAAATTTTAATTATCGTAAAATTCTCGGAGTCGAGTAAGTGCGTCAGAGAGAAAGAAAAGAGGTGCGGCCATTGTCCGGGTATTATCAAAATATCCGGTAACCCCCTAAGTGTTGGGCGCCATCTGTGAAGAAGGGGTGTGTTAACTCCCACTTCACTTATGGCGGTTAAATATGTATATCAAATTTTATCTAATTTTATGGGCGTCAGTCAGGCCCTCAACCGTAAGGAGATTTACGATTTTTCCAACCCGACACAAATTTTAATAAGTCAAAAAAAGAAATGAGAACACTCTCAAAACACAGGGGTGGTTCTTTAAATCACAACGGCAACAATACGTATGTGGTTCAATTGATTTGACAATCCATTTTATTCAAGCAAGGAAAGATTAACAGGCGTGGCCAAATTCGACCGGCAATTTTTGAAAAAAATTACACATTGAAATGAAAGAAAACTCTGGGAAATCTACTAGTTAACGAGCTACACATTTAAATAGAGGAAAACTCTCCGAAAATCTACTATTTAACGAGTTACACATTGAAATAAAAGAAAACACTTATGAAATCTACTAGTTAACGAGTTACACATTAAAATGAAATCACTGTCAGAAAATCTACTAGTTAACGAGTTACACGTTGAAATAAAAGAAAACTCTCGGAAAATCTACTAGTTGACGACCACGTGGTCAGTGGCACAGAAGACCGTACAAGTGCCGACTATTCTTAATCAAAAAGCACATCATTCAACCGAATTATGTTTTACGCACTGACTCGATTTTCAAGTTTCATCTTGAATAAAACAAAAAAAAAACTTCAAGTAGCATTGAGCACTAGAGTAGAGGCCAAGTTCGGCAATGGTGAAGACAAAGTTACAATTAAGGGCCACGTGGCCAAATCGAAATCGCCATTGCGTCGCGTGCTTAAATTATAAAAGAAAATTTACCTTGGACATCTCACGTCAACTCCTTTAAAAATCTTTATTCAATTTCATCTTTCGGGTCCTCAATAATTCCCCTTTTCCTTTCAAAAATCCAAGATTCCAGGACCAAATACTCAGCACATGCTGTCATTAGCAACCCAAGAATGAAAGTGAAGTCCCCGTTGCGACGTGCCACGACGGTAGATTCAAGAGGTGTTCGCATTATGGCGCGTTCGCAACGTTAGGTTACCAAGTCAGTGCGTAAGCTATTTACATAAGTTAGTTACATGCCTAGTTACATAAGCTAATTACAAGACAATAGTAGTAAACTATAAGACATGATGAAAAGCTCGGAACTGTAGACAATTTTAGTAACCATGTGAAGCAACAGACGTAATTCATAAAAACATTTCAAAATTCATAGATGGTTACGTTAGATACCGAGCCTTACGGAACGAAACGTGTGGTACTTTTTCCCGGCAAAAGTGGTTGCCAAACCACTGGGTTTCGTCCTTGACCGGCCCTATTTCTCCAAATATCGAATTCGATGACTGACATGGCCGATTCGTAGGACTTGGAGTCGGATGGTAAATAACGTGAATGTCGTGACGTCAAGCCCTGACAACATGGCGCACGGCAGAGTAGTTCCTCATCGGTTGGATTCGATGGTTCATAAGCCGTATGGTCAAGACGTAAATGTCGTGACGTCACGCCTAAGTAACATGGCGCTCAGAGACCAGTAGAAAATGGGGGCATTATGCGAAGGCCTGTGCCATTCGTCGATCCACAAATCAGGGTGCGTTTGTAATGACGGACCCGCGGCCTGGTCGAATCTCATCAATCTGTGATCCTTAATCAATGTCGTTGTTGTCGTTAACGTCAAAACCGTCGTGACAGAGGCGATAGCATGAAAACAAATATCTTAGGAATAATTAATCAATTTCTTACAATCTAAGGTGAGTGCTCCTGAATGGAGGTGTGACCTTCGCTCTTGGTTCTTATTTTATTATTATTATTCATTTTTTTTATTATTCATAACAAAAATTATATACATAAATTTACGAAGTGACAGGAATGTAATATTCACCCTGTCACACTATACTCTATGAATAAAGTAAATTATATTATGGGTAAAAATGATTAGAATCCTGTATTCCAACAGGGAATAAATCTTCTCCACCCATTATTTGAGTTTTATGGTCAAATCAACAATTTAGTAAGAAGTAAATTGTAAACTTCAAAGTAGATAAATCTCTTTGGGAGATTTTGTGCGCTATTCGTTTCAGTAGCTTCAAATAGAAAAAAGTGATTCTGCCAAGCGGAATCGCTAGTTGGATTTGCCAGTCATAATGACGAATAATAGCGTTTCCTAATACCTCGTTAGAGATTGGGTTTATAACCCAGGATGGCTATACTGAGTGCTCCTCGCATTTCAATATAGTTTTCCGTTTGAAAGTCGAAAAGTTTGTGTACAGTTTCATTACGAAGACTATATTGCTTCAGTACATGAGTGGAAAAGCCTCCCATTGATTACATTAAAAATGATTGAATTTCGCAGGCGTTTCTGAAAATGCACATATTCAGAAATAAGATGCTTCATTTATTTAGATACGTAATCAATCATTCTGCAGTATGTATCATATGTACTGACGGATTCCTATACGGATTTCCAATTAATATGTTATAGAAAGTAGGTATAATGTAAATTCACTTCAACATAAATCAGAAGAAATAATGTGCACAATGGGATAAGCCGACGAAAATGTGGAAGTCCAGCCTAGCATTGAAAATTTTCATTATTGGTCCCTTATAACGTGAGCATATTTGAAATAGATCGATCAATATACTGTGGATCGGCGGGGCTGAAATAAGTTGAAAAATTCGTAATGGTCAGACTTTTGCAAATATCTCTAATATTATTTTTCTTCGCAGTCTATATAATCTCTAAAATTGAAAATTATAAAATCCAATTATTAAATATAAGAAATTGTTACAAACAGAAAGTTCAAAAATCGAGAAATTAATTTTTTGTTTTCATTTCTCTCCATTCTGTATTCCAAAACCTGCCTAGATTCTGAAAAAAAAGCTTCGTCTGATATCAAAAATTATAAAACAAGAGTTTCACGTCGTTATTCTTTCAAGAGACCTTCTTTTTAAAGAATCAACAATTTTGAATTATTACAATCTACTAACACTTTCTAATTGGGAATTAGTCTTGCGAAATGTATGCACAATATAAGGTAACAATTTTCAATATAATAAACACAATTCATAAAATATTGTATACTATATCAACTCAAGTTCATTATTGAGTTTCTGAAAAATCAGTTTTCTCAAAATATGGTCGAAATCCTATTCAACGTAAGTAAGTGGATCGAATCAGTATATAGTGTATAAAATTGTAGTACAGGAAATTTTCCTTGTTTAAAGATTTTTCAAAATTTTGAAATTGTGAGCCAGTTGAATACTTATGTTCTTCTTCAGTCCGAATATAGCTCAACTCGCGTTCCTTTCGTTTACCACTCCAGGTTTTTTTCTGTCCGAGTCACTATTGGCAAATTTTTCAGGAGAGCCGATGAAAGTTTAAAACGTTTCTAAAATTCAGAAATACGGTACAAAATAATGAAAATGGTATTAATAGATAGCTTGAGTTTTTACCTCAAAACTGGTAACAAATGTTTGCCAATTAACATGTTAGATAGTACGTGAAGGTCATAATTATGCAATGTATTTTCCCCCTGGTCAATCATTTTGATCATTGTTTCAAGTAATCAATAGAATAAACGCAAGATTTGTCTAGAAGTAGCAATTCAAGGGATGAGAATGATTTTTTTAGGTAAATTATTGGCACATTTATATACGTTTCATATATTTTATATGCTTTTCTCAAACAATTTGTGGTTATGTCATCCTAATCCTTCTCGATTCCTGAATTTTCTGTTTGTAACAATTTCTTATATTTAATAATTGGATTTTATAATTTTCAATTTTAGAGATTATATAGACTGCGAAAGGAATACCAACTAAACACTACGGTATAGGCCTGTCTGAGAACTGTCATAAACAGACATATTCTTGTCCCCAGAAGACTACGGTTCCTCTGTCCATAACAGTAAGGCGGGCATAAGCGGAGGGTAACAATGGGTGCATACTATGAAAATACTAAACCTTAATTGAAACGAACGTGGAAACAGTATTCAGTTGTTATTTCTTTTCACGGTTTCTTCTCCTGGAAATGTCGGTTGCTAGTCACAGTATATTTCTAGGTATTATCTATAAACCTCCAAATGCTTCCTTCAGCACGGAACGGGAATCCGAAACTTTTGCACATGTTACCAGTTTTAATAATATAGTTCTTTCGGGTGACTTTAACACTGAGTTTAATGCGACCATCAATCACACGAAATATTTAACGTCTATGGTGCATACATCCGCACTATCCATAACTCTACTCACCACACAGATCGATATAGCACACGCATAGACCTAATGATAGCTGACGATTTAGATAAGATTTACGTGTAATCATTTATTTCTTTATATTCATTTTCTTTATATTCATGACCTTATTAATATTAAATATAAATTCTCATGCACTCAGCCAATCAGTCAGATCAAAATGCAGACGCGGAATTTGTCAAAAGTGGATGAGCTCAAATTTCAGGATCACCTAATGACTTTCGACTAGGTGAGTATGTTGCAATTATTAATTATTTAATCTTTCAATATTTAATATTTAATCTTTTAAAAAATTTAATCTCTTCAATATATTCCATCTGACCAATTCGCGCCGTTAAACATTCTTTATAAATGTAAAAAATCGGCTTCTTAGATTACCTATAAAATTAGAATCTTATGAAGAAACGTGGCAATATTTGTAGATTGGCTGAACGAAACAAACATCCTATAATTCAAACTCAGTTTCGCAGCTTGATGAATTAAGTGCAAACTATTTATTGAGAGGATTATACCTAATACCTCCAAAGCATGGATCTTCTGTTAATAACTTCCATCATAATCAACTTTTGAGAGTTTTTCACTTTGTCGTCATCATCTGCTATCCGACTGTCTGTTCTGAGTCCTCTTTGCGCAACGTCAAAATATACCGATTTTGTTTTTACCGACCTAACACCGGAAGCTCTTTTGGAAACAGTGCTGGAAATTAAATCTGATGCCATGGAACCAATGGGATCTCTATTAAGATGATTCGACTTGCTCTTCCAGTAATTGTTCCTATACCACTCCATATTTACAATAAGACCCCTCAGGTCGGTATTTTCCCGGATAGTTGGAAAAACGCAATAATCCATTCAATCCGTGAGGTCTCTAACCCATCTTTTTCGGAAGGCTTTCGTCCGATCTCTATTCTTTCGCCCTCTCCGAACCCCTGGAACAGATAGTCGACATGCAATTTACTGAATATCTCGATGCAAATAAATTAATGGATCCAATGCAATCGGGCTTTTGGGCTAAGCGCAGCACGGCAACAGCAACTACCAAATCTAAAACTGATTCTGGAATTGCTGTCGACGAAACGAAGATCACAATTTTGGTATTAGTTGATTTTTCTAAAGCGTTCGATGTGGTTATAGTTCTTACGGGTGAGCTTTTTCTATATGAATTAAGACCGCTTAAACTGCCTAACTTTGTTATTTTATGGTTTAAATCCTTTTTATCTTATTGATTTATTTATTATATATATATATATATATATATATATATATAAATAGTAAGATAATAATAAATATATA